>OX451738.1:459966620-460099120 GCA_948472305.1 Vicia faba
TCAAGAGAAGTCTTCCGAGCTTACTACTTCAAGTCATAATTAAATCATCAGATGATAAAAGTCTTAAGAAACTTAGCCACAAAGTTTACAGTACAATAAATACGTTTAAAATATTCCACTACATGCTTACGTATTATACTATGTTGTCTTCCACGATGAAATACTATCGTTACTGTAGCTGGAAAGTGAAAGCAATGTCTTCGTACTATCAATGGTATTATTCTCAAGTCTATTTAAAGATCTCATCAGCATTTGAAGATTGACGTACTATCAACTATTATCACGCTTGAATCAAAATGCTGAAATATTGTGAAATATCAAGAGAAAAGAAGAATCATTAATCATATACATCTACAATTCTAGAGAAATATCAAGAATACAAGAGACGCTTCTCATTATTGTGTTAAGATATTAGGGATTAAACAAAAAGAGTTGTTTCTTATTATTTGCGTGTTAATCTTAGAGTTCTCAATACAAAGAGTTATTGCTCATTATTTATATTAAAGACTTTATTCTTCATTATTGTGTTCATCTGCTTATTTAGAAGCAAACATTGTAAACACAGTTGATTGTAATTCTTCGAGAATTTATTCTAGTGACTAGGTTATTAGTCTAAGACTTGAGAGGGAAAAGGTGTCATTTTGGACTCTTAGAAGATTGTGGTTAGTAACCGGTAGGTAGCCCGTGCAATTGTAATATGTTGAGATTAGTGGATTAAGTCCTTGTTAAAGGCGAAATCACCTGAGAAGGGTGGACAGGAGTAATCGTGTTGAAGGTGAACCTAGATAAACCAAAGAGTCGTTTATAGTCTTTCCTTAGTTATACTTCTTCTAGTTAGTTTGTAGAATATTTTTTAAAGTAGAAACTTATTAGAAAACCCAATTCAACCCCCCCCCCCCCCCTTTATTGTGTTTTTCTCACCCTCCAAAGCTTTCCTCGTGGGACTACGCTTGGTCGAAGACCTAGGAGTCGAGGAAGTAAAAATCTTTATGGACTTCATGCTCGGTGCTTCTCAAGTACGGGGAGAATACCAAGTTAAGAATAATAACCTTTGCGATCAGTTGGCCCTAGTTTGGGAAAGAATGAAGAAATTTGAATATGTAGAAGTATAACACAATCCCAATGAACATCACACCCGAGCGGATACCCTGTCAAAACTTGCAAGCACACAAAGGAAAGGGGAAATCTGTGATCTAGGAAACACTTCCTCGATCTAGCATCGAGAAACCTTCCATAACTTTAGACGTGAACGCCATCAGCAATATTAACTGTTGGGTGACCCCAGTATATAACTACCTCATAAAGGAGGAACTGCCATCCGATCAGAAGGAAGCTAGCATCATCAAGCATCGAGCTTGCTTGTACGTCTTGGTCGAGAACAAACTATACCAACGGGGATTCTCCATTCCCCTTCTCAAGTACGTCAAATAGCCCAAAGTTACCCATATCCTACACGAAATCCATGAAGGAATCAACGCCCAACACCTTGGGGGGAGATCCCTCGCCAGAAAAGCTTTATGAGCAGGGTATTACTGGCCTACCATGCAACACGTCACAAAGGAGCACGTGAAGAAATGCGACAAATGCCAACGATACAGGGAATTGCATTTGGCACCTCCTAACGAGCTTAAGTCCCTCTCATCTCCATGGCTCTTCGCGTGGTGAGGATTAGACATCCTGGGACTGTTTTTCGGGGGATCAAACCAGAAAAGTACCTAATAGTGGGTGTAGACTACTTTACAAAATGGATAGAAGCGGAGGCCCTAGACAAAATCACGACACAAAACATACTTTGTTTCTACAAACATAACATACTTTCATGATTCGGCATACCTCAAGTCATTGTCACCGACAAAGGAACACAATTCACGAACAAAAACTTTCAAGAATTCATTACCAAAGCTGCAAACGGGGTGATCCTACGAGGCCTCAAATAAAGGCTTGACGAAACAAAAAAGAACTGGGTTGAAGAGCTACACAACATTCTCTGGGCCTACCAAACAACTCCTCACTCAGACACCGGGGAAATCCCATTCCGAATAGCTTATGGAACAAAGGCGGTAATCCTAGTCGAGATCACAGAGCTGTCTAGGTGAATTGAAGCCCCTCTCGATGAGGATATGAATGATGAGGCACTAAGAAAGGATCTCGATCTTGTCGAGGAAGTCCAATCGGGAGCATCCCTCTAAGAAGCCTCACTAAAACAAAAATAGCCATTTGTCATGATACCAAAGTCATACGGCGAGAGTTCGAAGCCGACAACCTAGTCTTAAGAAGAAATCATAAAGATTCTCGCGAAGGAAAACTCGCCTTAAACTGAGAAGGTCCCTATCACGTTTGAGAAAAGACGGAGAACGAGGCCTATTACCTCAAAAATATTCACGGGGAAGAACTTCTCAACATTGGAACACAGAAAAGCTGAAACAGTATTATAGCTAAAAGCCAAAAGTCAACATGCTCGACAAAACAAAAAACACAGCAGTCCTGACCAAATATGTGTGCTCGGGTACATGCACAACACCTTAAATTCAAACGAAAAGGTAAGTTTTCACTATTGAACAAGCATATCCTTGGCCCGACGGGAAAAACTCAAACGAGTTCCACTGTCACCATACCATGATGGCAGAACACCCAGCTCGCGATGGGAAGTTCACGTTGCAGAGCTCAGATGCCAAAAACAAGACCTAAGTTCCTCCCTCCGCCAAAAATTCAAGCTAGGCCATTCGAAAAGTTCCCCGCACTATCAAACATTAACAAAGTCGAGCAAACCCCCCAAAAAAAACCTAGCAAAATATCAAAAAGTAATATACGCCTCGATTTGGAAAGCACACAAGCATCCATAACTAGAACAAAAATAAATTAAACTTCAAGCGGCCACGAAGACCATGATCGTTGAGATAATACATAAGATGGGCCAAGCCTCCATTCAGAAATAATAAATACTACAAGGACCGAAATTGTCAAAATATTACTTTAGTCAGGTAAAGGCCCCTAACAAAATTTTATAAAATCATGGCGCACAGGCCAAACATAGAAAAAATGATGAAGAATCAATATACTATCAGCAGGAGTGGCTTGGGATACGAACATTTTTCCCCTTGGTCGGGGATCCCTTCTTCTTTAATTCCGCCACCAAAGTCAAGAAAATAAGGAGCTACTATCCGACCATCAACCACCGAGTGTAAGAACCCAATACCATCAGTGGCAAACTCAAGCTCATGATTCCTAACCTTGAGCTGGTCCAAAGCATTATTGAATCTTGCCTCACCTGCAGCCAGGAAATCCTCCTTGAGGAAATCGAATTCAAGAAATCAGGTCAGCACAAGTATTAAGGGTTTTCAAATCCTCATTCTCTTCCTCGACCGGTGCTGCTTCGGCCTCTAAAACAGTGATCCTCTTTCCAAGCTTTTTCTTCTCCTCGGAATGGGCATTTTTCATGCAAGAGACCTCCTCGACCAACTTTTCCAGCTCGACTTTCTTCCCCTCAAGTGCTTCTTTCTCAAATTTGAGCTTGGTTTTCCATTCCTAAAGAGTCACGTTGGCCGCTCGAACGTCCTTCACCTCCTTGATATTCGGGGTCCTATCTTCAGTATGAATCACTGCCAGCTCTAAGATCCTCATCATGGCAGCAGCATCCTGCATAAGAGTCTTCCTCTTATTCAGTTGATCCAAACCCTCCAAATGTAGGGATTCTACCCGTGGAACTTTCAAAGAGGGCCCCCCTCAAAGTAACCTCTTTCCAACCAACAAGAAGGCAATTAAGAATTGATCCATTATCCTCTCCACGGTTGGGTCAATGGTTCCCACTCCACATGATGACACTTTCTAGCCAAAGTCACCTGCTTTGAAGAAGACTGCTCGCCAGTAGGGGTTGAAGAAGAAGTCGTCGAACCAATAGGAGGAGGAGGCATGGTACCTCCTAAATAACTTTTCTGAATCTGGGTTTTCTTCTACTGCCTCATTTTATTAAACGTGGCCATATTAACCATAAGCTATTAAATGTTAAGTGTTTCACCTACAAACAAACAACAAGCATAAATCACCAAAGCAAGAAAAGTAAACACACAAATTTACAACATAAAACATCTACCAAATAACACCTGAGCACCCTCGTGAGTGTCTGTAATACGGTGGGAGAACTGACTTGGGTGTTTTGTGTTTGATCACAATTGTTACGGTTAGCAAGAGTCGCCACCGACTTTTCTTTTATCCAAAAAGGAAAGGCTGAAAAGAACAGGAAAGACCTTTGAGATTATTTCTTGAGTTCGGGGGGTAGATTATGAAAAGGGAAGGTATTAGCACCCTTTTCATCCATAGTTATCTATGGGCTCTTAGTTGCTTTCTATATCACTTTCTTTGTTTGAAAATGTGCTTTGTGGTGGTTTTTTGAAAGTATTTTTGAAAAGGCGCCTTCGTTTAGGCAAACTTTGTAATGATTCTCGATTCGACGAGAATGTATACAAAGTGTTGGACTTTTGAAAATATTTCATGGAAAGTGTTGGTGTATTTGAAAAGATGTTTGTTTTTGAAAATGAGCAAGCAACTAAGAACGTTTCTACCTACTCAAAAGTCTTTGTTCATTTCTTCCTTCCTTAGATATTGTTATCTCACCATTGATTGGTAAGAAGCCTTACCTTTGGATGTAAAGGGGCGGGCATGGGTCATCGTATAGTCATGATGGCAATGTTGTGATATATCTTAGAGTTTATCTTGAGGGACTAAGATCATTTGTAAGGAAACATTCGTAGTGTCATCGAGGGACTATGATCTTGTATTTTTTATTGTTTTTGCTAAGACATCCCACATGCGTAACATGATCATTTTTTAGGCAACAAGTGGAGTTAACCTTAGGGGTGCATGTGTGAATAGTGTGTATTTTTTCATGCTTGATTTATCTTGAATTAAGGTTCTCTAAGCATTGATTTTTTCTTTCTATACAAACCCTAATTTACTAGCATTGATATGAAAGCGATAAATTACGGAAAGTAAATTTACTACGCTATCACATTATTTGGAGATGGGATATACAAATTTACAAATGGGGATTGCAAGAAGTTAAACCTAATTATCTATTACAACCATATTGAAACTTGAATAATGTACAAGAATGAAATATAATGTGCAAGGATGTAAATAGAAGAGAAATAGATTTTTGTTTGGATTTTGAGGAAAGGGTTTGGTTTTGACCTAATTAACTAAAAGAAATACTTAATTAAATTAACAAAATTAAACCTAAATTAATTAAGAAAAGAAATTAAATTTAATCAAGAAAGCATTTTTAGTTTTTTTTAGAAAAGGTTTTAAGTTTAATCAAAATAGTATGGAAATTAATTAATTTAAAGAAAACCTAAATTCTAAGTTAATTTTAATAAAAAAATAAAATAATTAACCTAAATCTAATTATTAATTTATTAAGAAAAAGAAATTAGCTTTGTTTAATATAATATTTTTTGTCTTTTTTAGTTTTAAAAAGGAAATAAAAATAAAACTATAGGTATATTATAAATAAATAAATAAAGTATTTTTTGGATTTTTATTAATAAAAATAGTAATAATAATAATAATAAAAATAATGGTAAATAATAAAAATAATAAATAAAAATAAAATAAAATAAAGAAATAAAGTCAGGGGTAAAAATTAAATTTGGTTGTTTGTTTGTGTAAAATAGTTTTTGTTTTGTTAGGCCCAATGGCCTGTTTTTGGAATCGGAAAAGAAATAAAAAAATGGGCCTGCATGGTGATAAGTATACACGGGGTATTATTAAGCAGAAATGCAAGGCCTAGTGAGGGATGGCCCAAGGTGCGCTGGTTGCTTACAAAAAAAAGAAGAAGAATATGTTGGAAAAATGAAAAAGTGGCAGCCTTTACAATATACACACGTCGCCTTACCACTGGGGTGGTTATACATCCGTGTATTAAACTGAAACCATGTTATTATATTACAAAACAAATTCTAGGCCTGCACTTCATCTTATTCCCTGCGCGTGTTTACAGTGAGAACAACAACATTTTTGAATTTGTGAACTTGTTCATTTCTCAACCATTCTCAAAAATTCAAACATCAAACTTGTTAGAAATTTCACCATGATTATAAATATGTAAATAACTTAAACTAATTCTCAAATATGAGCATGAATTTCTGTTGGTACCAAATCTAACTTAATATTTTCAGAAACTTCAACTTCAAAATTCTCCCTACTCAATCAATATAAATGAAAACTATGGACATGAGCAGTTTCAGTGCAATGATATCTACATTTATCTTTGAAAATGCACGCCTAACAATGCCTAAATGAAGAGATGAAATTTCAGAAAAATACCTCAAAAACTGGAAGTCGTGAAATGAGTTTGAGCTTGTTTCAAGTGATGGTGATGATCATGTTAGATTCCTCAAGTTCCCAGGAAGCAAATGCAATGATTAGTTTGTGTTAAGGATGGTTGGAATGGTCTGGAGAAGTCAAGATGCAATGCCCTATTTTTGAAAATGGAGGTTGGTGAAGATGGAGTTACTGTTGGATAACAGGTGTTGGGATTGTTTATGTATGATGTTTAGAAGCTTTAGGAACCAAAAGGCCAAGAAACGCACGGGTGGATTTTGATATTGGGATTTCTGGCAAGAATATGCAACAATGGAGGTTTGTTATGAAATTCTGACTTTGGGGGTGTTTGAGGGCTTGTGCATTTGTGTCCTAGCTTGCAAATAGTGTATATATTTATAGGCAAGAGGTTTCAAGTGTTACAACAACTCAAAATTTGAATTCTCAAGTTGTGGCAACTTTACTTGTTTTTGAAGCAATGTTGAAACATCTTGTTCCAAGACATGGTACAGGGCTATATAGAGTGGTTAGAACTTTAAACATGCTTGCTTTTGGTTATAGGTGTTGTGTGTGCAGAAAGAACAAGTGCAAGGCTCAATGCAAGTTGACTTTGCATAAATCTTGTTTTTTCAAAATGGAAGTGGTGACTTTCTTCCTTAAATGGAAAGGTGTATTGGACAAAGCTTTAATCAAGTGGTTCATAGCTCAAAAGCTTGTGCAATCTTCTGATTTAGGATAGATACACAAGTTAGAGGGCCTGAAAAGTGGAATTATGCAGTATTGCTTGGAATTGGATCAAATGTTCATCATGAAAATGACTTGAAAAACAAGTTTGAAACCCTAACTTCTTGCCTTCGATTCTCCTAGCTCAAGAATGGCCTTGATGAGTTCTTGTAAATTTTGGAAATCTTGTAACATGTTCTACAACCTTTATGTTGGACATTTTTTAAGATTCAATTTGGAACTAGGTGAAAAGTTTCCATGAAGTTAGGTCAAAATCCTGACTAAAATACTCAAAATTTCACTAAGTATTTTAGTTTCATGGATATGTCTTCATAAATTCATAACTTGAAATCCAAGCATTTCTAGGAAAAATTTTGCCCTACAATGTTTTAGACCTCATTGAGGTCTACAACTTTCATGTTGGAAGTTTTCCTTGAATCATCTTGCATCATGGTGGAAATTTGGCACAAAGTTATGAAAAAATGTTAAATTTCTAACACTTAGAAAAATTTCTAAGTCTTAGAATTTTGACTTTTCAAATATAACTTTGACTTTTCAATTTCTTGATGAACAAATTTCATATTTTGACACGTCTTGATGAAATATCATTTTTGAAACTTGATTTTAATCGAAAAGTCAAAGTTTAACTTTTCAGTGTACAATTGACTTTTCATCAGTTTACTGAAATTCATCTGTCAATCCAATGATCTTGGGAGGTGATTTGAACCATGAAATTAGGTTAAGATGGTGCATTTGAATCTTTGAGATCATGTCTTGAACCAATGAGTCATTTTCTTGGCCAAAAGTCAAGAATTGAGCCTTCTCAATCAAAACCCTAATTTTGACCATTTTGCCCTTTTGGTGTTATGATCAAATTTCTTTGAGGAATTATGATCCAAACTTGATCAATTGACATATATTAGTTTATAATGTTGATATGGATAAAAAATTATGAAATTTGACGGCAAATTGACCACAATTGACTTTTTTCCTAATATAGCTGATTTTAGGTCAACTGACTGAGCAAAAATGTGATCCAAGACTTGAAACGTGACATGAGCAATCTTGAGGGTTCCTAATGATCCATGAAATTCATTTGAGGCCTTGAAAGTCCAATTGTCCTTGTACAAAATCAAACCCTAATTTTGAGTTGTCTGTGTTCAGGAGGTGTCTTGAGCTGATCAAACCTTGTGTAGTCTTGAATCAATGGAGATCTTATGAGATATTTCTTGAGAAATGAGAGGGAAAATTTTGGGGTACAACAGCTGCCCCTGTTCAATCTTCTTAAACCTGAAGAGGTAGATTGGCGGATCCGCCATTCGTGACTTGAAGGTGAAAAATGATTGAACACTAAAGTGCCCAGAAATTTGCACTCGAAGATGTATTGGGAATGGGCTTATAAATTCCATTTGGAGGAATGATGGTAAATACTGGAAGAAGTATCAGCATAAATCTTTGGTCGATTCATACTAAAACTTGATGTTTTTCTTGTGGGAAAAAGGGTTAGTTAAATGCAGATGTATGTATGGCATTCTCAAGATGAATGAGAATGTGCTAAATGCGTTTCATATGTATATGCTATGATGTATGAATGTGAGATGCATATTTCTCTGGGAAAATAAATCCCTGACTACTGCTGAGGGGTTCTGGGTAGCTAAATCCCGGATTGCTGTTGGGGAGGAAGAATATACATATCTTCAAATTTTGTTGAAAGAATGCTTCCGCCGGGGATTATCTCTTGAATGTTAGCTGCTATCTGGTCAGACCCAGGCTTCATAATAACTTGTTGAGGATGAGGAAGCCAACTACTATCTGGTCGGATCCATGCTTCACGGTAACTTATTGATGTTAAACTGCTATCTGGTCGGATTCTAGGTTTCGCAGATTTTTGAGGTTGAACTGCTATCTGGTCGGATTCCAGGCTTCACAATAACTTACTTGAAACTAGTTGCTATCTGGTCGGATTCCAGGCTTCACAATGAATTTCTGAGGGAATAAAGTTAATTGCTATCTGGTCGGATCTTGGCTTCACAATAACTTACTTGAAAAGAGGAAGTTGAACTGATATCTGGTCAGATCCAGGCTTTATAGTAACTTGCTTGAATGATGAAGTTAAACTGATATCTGGTCGGGTTCAGGCTTCATAGTAACTTGCTAAAATGATGAAGTTGAATTGATATATTGTCGGGTCCAAGCTTCATAGTAACTCGCTGGGGTAGAGGCAAACTTTACTGGGGAAAAGGAGTTAAACCCTTATCTGGTTGAGTCCAGGTTCTTCAATATCTTGAAGAGTTAAACTTTTATCTGGTTGGGTTGAGGCTTCAAAGTGTCTTGAGAAGTTAACTATTATCTGGTCGGGTCCAGGCTTCATAGTAACTGAAATTGTACTATTATCTGGTCGGGGCCAGGCTTCATAGTATTTGAAAAGTTACATTATTATCTGGCCGGGTCCAGGCTTCATAGTGACTAAAAGTTGTACTATTATCTGGTCGGGTCCAGGATTCATAGTGACTGAAAGTTGTATTATTATCTGGTCGGGTCCAGGCCTTATAGTATCTTGAGAAGTTAACTATTATCTGGTCGGATCCAGGCTTCATAGTAACTGAAAAAGTTTCACTATTATCTGGCCGGGTCCAGGCTTCATAGTATTTTGAACGAATGAAGTTGACTGTTATCTGGTCGGATCCAGGCTACACAACAACTTACTGAAGTTAAAACTATTATCTTATCGGATTCCAGGCTTCACAACAACTTTTGGAGATAGCAAAGACTTTGTTGGCGACTTCACTGAGGACTAGGGGTTATGACCCTCTGATTTATAATAGTCTAAGAGGCAAACTCAAGCCGGAGAGGATAGACTCAGTCGGGGAAGACAGATTTAGCTGGGGAAATAAACCTTGTTGAAGAAATAAACCCTGTTGAGGAATACTTGAAGAACTGCTGACGAGGTGAACTATCTTAGGAAGAGATCCACAAGGCTTCTTCTTTTAGGACCAACTTAGTTGGGGAAAGAGCTGTCAAGAGATTGAGACTCTGGTTGGGGATCAACCTATGCAAAGAGACTTTGTGGGCAACTCTGTTGGGAGAAAGGTTTATTGTAGCCGTCCTTATGGAGATAATGCTAATGCAATAACTCTGGGGATATTCCATATACATTAAAGATATGCTTGTTGCTGCTTAGCAGGACACATGTGCCAAATAGTTTTAATCATGTTCACATGCATATGTTCGTTCAATTTTTTGTCATTGGACAATTTTGTATTCAAAACAAAAACAGAAAGTTTGCACTTCAAAGTATATTTGTATTGATATTTTGCCCATGAATAGGCGTTTTTGTACAAAGAGACGGAGATCCTAGTAAGAGGAAATTGTCGAAAGGAAAAGAAATTGAAAACAAAGATAATAGCCATGTGGAAGTGATCTCCTTGTGTTCCAACTCTACTATTTCCCCAATGTCTTGAATGCCCCTTGCCGTTGAAAGAAGTTGATTGGATTGATCTTAAACCGTTTGAACTTGGACCTTGGTAATAAAGTCGATTGTGGTGATTCCACGGGACATAGTCATACGCTTTTAATCCTTAACTTTTTCCTGGACCGCCCTTTCAGGTTTTCAGCCCACCAGGATACCCATTTTTGCCCAAGTCGCCCTTTCGGGTTATCAACTTGTCGGGTGTACAATCTTTTGCATATATCCCTAATTTTTGCCCAAACCTTTTGGTTTGCTGGGATGCCCTTATCTTTCCTAGGTGTGCCAACCTAGCGGGTCTCTTATGCGTAGTATTTTTTAACTATGTCTGCATTCACAGGATGTGGGAAGTCTTCACCGTCCATGATAGTCAGCATCATGGAACCACCAGAGAACACTCTCTTGACAACAAATGGCCATTCGTAGGTGGGAGTCCATTTTCCCCTGGGGTCGCCTTGTTGAAGAATGATGCGCTTTACCACCAAGTTGTCAGCTTGATATACTCGAGGCTTGATCTTTTTGTTGAAAGCCTTGATCATACGTTTTTGGTACATCTGACCATGACAAACAACAGCTAGTCGTTTTTCATTGATCAAGTTCAACTGATCCAATCTTGTCTGAATCCACTCGTCTTCGCCTAGGCCTGCTTCATTCATAATCCTTAGTGAAGGAATATGATTTTCCATTGGCAGAACAACTTCCATGCCATAGACCAAAGAAAAGGGAGTTGCCCCAGTTAATGTCTGAGTTGAAGTACGGTAGCCATGAAGAGAAAATGGTAACATCTCATGCCAGTCTTTGTAGGTTACTACCATCTTCTGTACGATCTTCTTAATATTTTCGTTGGCTGCTTCCACTGCGCCATTCATTTTAGGTCTATAAGGAGAAGAGTTATGATGCTTGATTTTGAACAGAGTGCAAAGTTCTGTAATCATAAAATTGTTGAGGTTAGTCCCATTGTCGGTGATGATCCTTTCGGGGATACCATAACTTTAGATAAGGTTGTGTTTGATGAACCTGGATACCACACTCTTTGTAACTGGGGCAAATGAGGCGGCTTCGACCCACTTGGTGAACTAATCGATGGCGACCAGATTGAAGCGATATCCATTGGAAGAAGTAGGTTTGATCTCTCCAATCATGTCAATGCCCCACATTACAAATGGACATAGAGCGGTCATGACATTCAGAGGGATGTGAGGCACATGGACCTTGTCAGCATAGATTTGGCATTTGTGGCAAGTTCTTGAGTGGTGATGGCAATCAGTCTCCATTGTTGACCAATAGCAACCAGCTCTTAGGATTTTCTTGGCCATAGTATGTTCGCTAGAGTGAGTTCCAAAGAGACCATCATGCATGTCTTCCATAATTTCCTCGGCCTCGTTCTTGTCCACACATCGGATTAGAGTAGAGTCATGGTTACGTTTGTACAAGATTCCATTACTCAGGAAGAATTTGGTTGAAAATCTTCATAAGAACTTTCTGTCATTGTTGGATTCTCCTTCAGGGTACTCTTGTGCTTCAAGGTATTTCTTCACCTCATGGTACCATGGCTTTTCTGTGTCAGTGTCGAGCTCATAGCAGTGCGCAGGTTCGTCGAATCTCTCAATTGTAATCATAGGAGCTTCATTGTCCCATTTGACCCTGAACATAGAAGACATTATGGACAAAGCATCGGCTAACTGATTTTCTTCCCTAGGGAAATGTTCAAAGGTGATCTCTTCGAAGTAAGGAATCAGAGATAGCACAAGCTCCTTGTAAGGGATGATATTAGGGTGCTTAGTGTCCCAATCTCCTTTTACTTGGCTAATCACCGGAGCAGAATCCACGAACAGACTCAAATGTTTGATCCTCAAATCAATGCCAACCTTCAGACCCAAAATGCATGCTTCGTACTCAGCCATGTTATTCATACAATCGAAGCATAGTCTGGCAGTGAAAGGAGTGTGGCAACCTTCAGGGGATATGATCACAGAACAAATTCTGTTACCCAAAGCGTTGGAAGCCCCATCGAATACCATAGTCCATCGGGATCCTTGTTCAGGTCTGTCATATGGTCCAGGTTTCGCGCAGTCGGTCACTAGCATGATGTTCTCATCCGGGAAGTCAAAGTCCATAGACTGAAAATCATAAACAGCTTGATGGGCCAAATGATGTGCTAATACACTTCCTTTGATGGCCTTTTGGTTTATGTATTGAATATCGTATTCAGTCAAGATGATTTTCCATCTAGCTATCCGTCCGGAAAGAGCAGGTTTCTCGAAGATATACTTGATAGGGTACATCTTAGAAATCAATAGAGTGGTATGAGTCAACATATACTATCTTAGTCGAAGAGCAGCCCATGCCAGAGCGCATCAAGTTTTCTCGAGCAGTGAATATATGGTTTCACAGTCGGTAAACTTTTTGCTCAGGTAGTAAATATCATGCTCTTTTCGGCCAGACTCGTCATGTTGGCCCAAAACACACCCCATAGAATTCTCCAGTACTGTCAAGTACATGATCAAGGGTCTTCCTTCAACTAGAGGCATGAGGATGGGAGGTCCTTGTAGATATTCTTTTGATTTTTTCGAAGGCAGCTTGACATTCATCATTCCATCTGACTATCTGATCTTTCTTCAAGAGTTTGAAGATTGGCTCACAAGTAGCAATTAAGTGAGATATGAAGTGGGCGATGTAGTTAGGACAACCCAAGAATCCTCTAACTTCCTTTACAGAGTGGGGGACTGGCATTTATTGTATGGCCTTTACCTTGGTAGGATCAACTTCAATGCCTTTACCACTAACAAGAAAACCTAGAAGCTTTATAGATTGTACTCTGAATGTGCACTTATTAGGGTTCAACATCAAGTTGTACTTTTTCAGCCTCTCGAATAGCTTGTATAGGTGACTGAGATGCTCCTCTTCAGTTTGTTATCTTGCAATCATATCATCCAGATATACCTCTATCTCATGATGGATCATGTCATGAAACAAAGCTACCATAACCCTTTGATATGTTGTCCCTGCATTCTTTAATCCGAACGGCATGACCTTGTAGCAAAAGGTGCCCCATTGTGTAACGAAAGTGGTCCTATCCATGTCTTCGGGAGCCATCCTAATTTGATTATAGCCGGAGAAACCATCCATGAAAGAGAAGACTTTATGTTGAGAAGTGTTATCGACCAAAACATCAATATGAGGTAGAGGGAAATCATCATTGGGGCTTTCCCCATTCAGATCCCTATAATCTACGCACATGCGAACTGTTCCGTCTTTCTTCGGCACTGGCACCATGTTTTCAACCCATTGGGTATAAGATTTCACAGCTAGGAATCCTGCATCAAATTGTTTCATCACTTCAGCTTTTATCTTTTCAGACATGTCAGGCCTCATGCGATGAACTTTCTGTTTGACAGGAGGACAATCTTCCTTTGTCGGCAGATGATGAACTACAATGTCGGTATCCAACCCTGGCATATCTTCATACGAACAAGCAAACACTTCCACATAGTCATGCAACATCTGAACCAATCTTCTTTTGACATTGCTTTCCAGGTTAGCGCTGATCTTGACCTCTTTCTTATATGTCTCGATACCTAGATTGATGACTTCAACTAACTCTTCATGCAGCTGAATAACTTTTTCCTCTTGTAATAGAAGTCTGGCTAGTTCTCCCGGTATTTCACAATCTTCCTCGCCTTCGTCTTCGGATTGGTTAATTGGATGTTCGAAGCCATAGTCGGAAATAGTAGAGTCATTTGCAATGAGATCCATAGTGGATGAGGACCTGCAAGAGTGTGTGTGTGTGCATGTAAGACACATGGCTATTTTAAAAAAGTGTATTGAAGAAAAAGAAAGGCAATGAACATAAAAGTTCGAATGCAAAAAGTCCAATGGTTTGTATTGAATGATCATATGATAAAATGAACATAAATAAGACCCTTGACAAATGGACCATAGTGCCTCGGGCCAGGCACATGGCTTAAAAGTCATTGTTTAATATTACAGGCAAAATGTTCTTGAATTAATAGAAAGCAATAAACAAGTAATTACTCCTCAATGAAGGAGATGGGAACGAAGTCCTTTGCATGCCAATTGTTGAGCTTTATTGTAGTAGGGTATAACCATTCTTCAAATGCAACCTCATCATCATAATCACCCACAATGTTGACTTCATGACTTCCAATACAGAGAGAGAGGGCTTCCCTGCACGAGCGCGCCTCACTTCTTTCTGAGCCTTGATAGTGAAACCCAAACCAAAATTTTCTGCTTTGAATGGGATCTCAGGGAGTTTCCCCTAAGTATCACAGCTTCCTTCTTCGACTGCGGCACGAGCATCTTTAAATGAAACCATCTTTGGCATGACCTTACCAGCTTTGGACACATCAGATGAACATTTGGCAGTAGTGACCATTGGTGGAACAAATTCAAAAGCCTGACACAGGGTTTCTATAAATTCTCCATCCATCTCCACATATTTGAAAGAGTTGAGGTGGCTTACCATGAACTCCTCCTCACTACAGACAGTGACAATCCTCCTTTGACCGGATACTTGAGCTTTTGATGAAGGGTTGACGTTACTGCCCCTGCTCTGTGGATCCAAGGGAGACCCAGAAAATAGGAATAAGCAGGATGAATATCCATGATATAGAAAGTAGAGTTGAAAATCTGTGAGCCCACCTTGATCGGGAGATCCACCTCTCAATGAACTGTCCTTTTGGACCCATCGAAATCCCTTACAATAATATCACTTGGTTTCAAAACTAGACCTTCACAGTCTAAACGGTCCAAAGCCCCCTTGGGTAGCATGTTTAAAGAAGAGCCAATGTCAACCAGAACATGTGCTAGGGTAGTCCCCTTACATTCAACAAAAACATGCAGAGCTTTGTTATGGTTCTTTCCCAGTGGCGTCAGATCAGCATCTAAGAAGCCCAAACCATTATTGACCGTCAAGCTTGCCACATAATTTTCAAACTGGTCTGTCGTGGTCTCATGAGGGACATGATCCTTCTTCAAGAATTTGATTAACGCCCGAGCATGAGCATCATAACAGAGTAGTAAAGATAACATGGAAATCTTGGAAGGGGTTTTCCCCAACTGCTCCACTATCTTGAAATCACTCCTTTTTATAATTTTCAAGATCTCATCCATTTCTCTAGCGGAAAGTTCCTCAACAGCAATGTCTTTTGCGGGTATTTCTATCTCAGCAAGCTAAACTACTTTCTCTTTCCCCTTGTGTCAGCACAAGGCTTAGCAGTGGTGATGCGGACATGCGCCTTTGTAGCAGTTGAT
This sequence comes from Vicia faba, assembly GCA_948472305.1. Lineage (NCBI taxonomy): Eukaryota > Viridiplantae > Streptophyta > Magnoliopsida > Fabales > Fabaceae > Vicia > Vicia faba. Next base: position 459,982,402 of record OX451738.1, read on the forward strand.
GGTGAGATGTTGGGTGAAAAGATTCTCCCAGTTCGGGTCACCTTACTAGAGCCATTAATGTTACTAATGTCATCATCATCTTTGCTTTCTTCAATCCAAGCGTCTTTCTTTATTCCATGGTGTAATACGGTGGGAGAACTGACTAGTGTTTTGCGTTCGCATTCGCACTTGTGCGGTTGAGCAAGAGTCGCCACCGACTTTTTATTTTATCCTAAGGAAAGGTTAAAAAGCACAGCAAAAACCTTTTGAGATATTTCGTGGGTTCGGGGGGTAGATTATGAAAAGGGAAGGTATTAGCACCCTTTTCATCCATGGTTATCCATGGGCTCTTAGGTACTTGCTTAGATCAATCTTGCCTTGGTTTTCAATTGTGTGAAATGGTGCTTTGTGGATTGCTTTGAAAATGTTTTGAAAAGATGCCTTGTCTTAGGCCAACCTTGTAATAATTCTTTACTCGAATGTTTTACAAAGGTGCATATCTTTTCGAAAAGATGTTTCAAAAGTTTGAAAGGTTGATTTTTGAAAGTGTTGTGAAGTGGGTTTTGAAATTAGGCAAGTGTTTTCTTTGTAAATTGACAAGTACTTAAGAGTCCATCTACCCTAAAGCTTTCTCAAAAGATTTTCGTCGTGTTTTAACCCCTTTTAACAATTTTGTTCCACCATTGAAATTGGTGGACAATCTTGCGTTTAGGAAGTTTATTCGGGACAGGCGCGGGACATCGCATAGACCATGAATGCAATGGTGCCAAGTGTCTTTGGCAATTTGTTTGAAGGGACTTGATCATTTTGATAGGCGACTTTCGAAAGCGTCATCGAGGGACTTATGATCATTTGATTTTGTTTTGCCAAAGACATTCGACGTGCAAGCATGGCCTATTTGGAAGGCAACATGTGGGATTACCCTAGGGGGTGTAAGTGTGATTGTGTGTTGATTACATACATTTGTCTTGTATTAGGTTATCTAGCGTTTTGATTTTATGTACATATAAACCCTAGGTCTAACCATGGTATAATTGGAAAACTGTAAATTGCGGAATGTAAATCTACGCTATTACACAATAATATCCAGGAGTGGGGGTATAAATGTACAAGGGGATGAGACTTATAGTACCCAATAATTTACAACCAAATCGAATGTCGCCATCAAAATGTAAATATCGAATGTACGAATATAAGATAAAATGTGTATAGGGCAATGTGAATATATTTGTGTAAGTGTACAAGTGTATGTGTATATGGATTGTGTATGTGTAATTATGTACAGGTGCGATATGAAATTGAGTTGTATTAGGGTTTGACCTAGATAAATGTTTTTTAGATAAATCTTGATTTTAATTTACATGTTAATTTTATACAAATGTGTATGTTTTTAAAAAAAGGGAAAGTTTTCAACTTTGATTATATTATGAAAATGATATGTATTATTCTGTATACAAATATATATTTTTTTTAATATATATATTAAGAACTATTTCTGAGTTAATTATGTATTTATAAAAAAGAATATTTTGCTATTTTATATACAAATGTGTATTAGTCTAAAAAATGTTTTCAAATTTATATGATATATACAAATCAATATCTTAAAATATATGTACAAATATGTATAAAAAGTATTTTCAATTATGTATACGAAGTATTTTGTTTATTTATGTACAAATGTGTATTAAAAAAAAGGTGTTTTAAACATATGATGAAAATGTAATTTATTCAAGTTAGTATTTACAAAATAAAAAAAGAGTGAACACATTTTTTTTATAAGATAAAAAGAGGGTTAGTGTTTTTTTTTTATAAAAATGAAGTAAGTTAATTAAGGTTAGTGATTAATGTTGTTAAAAAGAAAAGAGGCATTTTAAATGGGCTTCAGGGAAGTATGAACGGGTTAAGCCCAATGGTTGGATTCTGAACGAACTAGGGTTTAGGCAATTGGTTCAGTTGGGAACGAAATCAGCGGCGCCGTGCGTAAGCTCATCTTCTTCGTTCTTCCTCATCTCCCTGCGTGCTGAATGTGATGCCTAGTGATGCCGAGCCAACCCAACGCCACCTCCGGTTCCTCTCATCTCCGCGATTGGATTAAACCTAAACGAACAGGTAACGATCTCACCTTCTCTATCTTAGAATTTTCACTCTTCTTCTTGCTTAGTCTGAGTTATAACCTTACTCGTTATTATCGTTTGTTTTTCTTTTCTTGAGATTGAGAAGGGAACGAAAAGCTACCTTAATTTTGGGAGATGGAGGAAAGGGGACCGGAACTGGAGGCGTTGAGGCGGAGGCCCGGTGGCGGTGATGGAGCTTGCTTTTGATGCTTTCTGGTACTTTCGTTCTTTTCTTAGGTTTCTAGGGTTTGATGATGTATGCTGGATTTGCTTGAAAACCCTAATTCGCCTCTTTATCTTCTTCTGCCACTGTGTATTTGCTTGAGGATTTAGAACATTGCTCCCTTTTGATGAAGCTTCTGAGTTCACTTTGAATTGCTTCTTTCTTCTTCTTCTTCCACTGTGATGCCTTGATTTGTTGGTTTAAACTCTTGCTTGATGTATGTGATTGCTTATGTGTGCTTGCTTGCCCAAGGATGAACCTAGGGTTCTGAGGGCCTAGGTTGCCTTGAACATTTACTTCCTTGGCGTTGCCCTTGACGCTTGAATGATTTTGAACAATTATTGCCTTGAGTGATTTTGAACAATTATTGCCTTGAGTGATTTTGAACAAATATTGCCTTGAGTGGTTTTGAACAAATATTGCCTTGAGTGGCCTTCTGAGACACCTAAAGCTTTTGCCCAATGATGTTATACTGAGGGCCTGGAACTTTTGTGTGCTTGATGGCTTTAGTTTGATCAGTTTGCAAGCATGGTGAGGTTTTTGATTTTATTTATCAGTTTTTGTGTTTTTTTGAAGGTTGAGGCAGAATATTGGTGTTCTTTGACTTAGGCAGGTTGTGATGCTTTTGAAGGTTGAGGCTAATGCTGGTTTGATGGTGTTCAGGTTATGGTGTTTTTGAGAATGTGCTATGTGGTGTTGAAGCTGGTACAGTAGGTTTGTTTTTGTGGACAAGGTTTAGTTTTTTTTTTGATATTGGTTAGATGACAGGGTATTGGTTTAGGGGTTAGACAGGTTTTGGGTGTTTTTGAGGAGGATGCAGGTTTATGAGTTTTTTGGATTGAACTTGGTAGCAGGTATGTTATGCTGTGTGGTTTTGATATGGTTATGGCATTGGTTAGATAATATTTTGTGAACTCAGTTTGGTCTCTCCCCTCTTCCTTCCTATCCTGCTATGCTGCTCCCTTCTGAACTGATATCCTGAACTGTGTTAGCTATTTTCTGATTTTGTATATCCTTTTCACTAACTTGCTATGTTGGACTGCTTTTTGCCTGTGTATATTTTCTATATCTTTTGCCCTCTTCTCTCTGCTCTACTGTCTACTGCTATTGAACTGTCTATGTTGAACTGTCTTGTACATTTCCTTTTCTATTTCACCCTCTACTGTCTGCTGTGAATTGCCTTTATCTCTGCTATGCTGAGTTTTTTGGATTTGTATATCCTTTCCTGTCTTCCTGCTGCCTATGTTACTGAACTGTGCCTAATCCCTGCCTTGCTGCCTTTATCTCTCTTTACTCTCTCTCCAAAGTACAGTTTGAATTTTATATGTTTTTTTATCTGTACTGTTCTGAAGGGGCTATGACTAGGGAAATGATGAAAAGATTTCTTGCATCTTACATTTTGCATCTTTATCTTTTTGACAATTTTGATCTGACTTTGCCTTCTGATATCTTTTCCAAAAATCTTTCCATGACAATTTGTATGCTTTTATTGATTTTCTTTGAGTGGACTTTGTTTTGGATTGAAAGTTTGGATTGAACTCTTTCAGTTTAGATTTGAAATACATGGTTTGAATTGGACATTGAGATTCTATGCAGCTTGCAATTTTTTTTATAAACTATGCATTTGACATTTGCATTCCATGAGATAAAATAATCTTCCCTCTCTGTGAACCGGGAGAAATCCCGTGATTTGCAGAGAGGGCAACTGATCCCAGTCAGTGGCCCCTAATGATGAGCGACTTTTACTGTCTTTTCCAATTTAATGCTTTCTGACTTTTCTTATTTCTTTTTGCAGATGAAAAATGGAATACCGGAGCGGAATGAAGCACGAAGAATAATTAGAAAATAGGATAGTTTTTCATTCTATGTAATATTTAAATTAAATGTAAATTATTGTTTGTAACAACAATTTGTACAAATAATTTGAATATCAATAAAAATCAAATTATCCAATTGGTTCTAACTTTCTTTATTGTTTATTTATTTATTTAAAATTCTTAGAATTAAAACAATTGAAAAATAAATTCAATCATTTAATTTCAGAATAATAAATAACTAAAATAAAACAACATTGCAATTAAAGTCTGTCTTATTCAACATCCAGAGCAAAGTAGCAATCGATCCAAATAGACTGATCAAATACACAAACACTGTGAATCCAATACTGCATCTGGTATATGACTGACCCAATCAAAACGTACTGAATTCAAAACCACTGTCTCTTTTGCTGATCAAACCAAGATAACGCGAATTTTAATCCGAATCTCGAAATATACCGCAAAGTGCTGTTGAATTCAAATTCTTCTGAGAAGATGCCCATAAAACCCTAATTCCCGATTAAATGCCAAATCACGCTCGCTTGATCAAAATTGAACCAAAAATCAACCAAACCCTAAGCCCACTGTATGAAACAATTCAAAGCTCTGAAAATCAGTGAAAACCCTAATTCTGCTTGACTGTCAAGAAAAGTCCGTTTGTCCGATTCTTGAGCCAGTTTGAAAAGTCAGGAAATGTTTGAAGCTGATATTTCTTGTGGAAAAGCGCGAGGGCAAATTTTGGGGTACAACAGTTGCCCCTGTTCAATCTTCTTTGGCCTGAAGAGTTAGATTGGCAAGTTTGCCTTTCGCGACTTGAAGGTAAAAGGAGATTGAACACTAATGTGCCCAGAAAATTTGCGCTCGTCAATGTGACGGTGGAGGTGAATGGGCTTAAAGATGCCATTTGGTGATGGGCTTAAAGATGCCACCTGGTGCGAAAGAAATTTGTCGGGGGATGGGCTTAGAGATGCCACCTGGTGCGAAAGAAATTTGTCGGGGGATGGGCTTAGAGATGCCATCTGAGAATGGGCTTACAGATGCCATTCGGCGACTACTGGTAGGAGAATGGGCTTATAGATGCCATATAGTGATGTTGAACTGTATGCCACAAGTGAGTGTACAAGTATCAGAAGGGCATCCCTGTTTTGGAACGTCTCTGAATTGGGGTCCGGACAAGCAACAGATTGACGTCCGTATCTGGAGAATCTGTAACCCATCTGAGATTGAATAAGCAATAGAGCAGCATCCGTTGTTGGGACACGTCCGTAAACTATTTTCAAAAATTGAGAAGAGTCTGAATCAGTCGGTAGATTGACATCCGTTGTTGGGAAGAATCCGTAAACTATTTTCAGACGTCTTGAAGAAGAATCTGAACAAGTGATAGGTTAACATCCGTTTACTTGGAGAACCCGTGAACTGTTTTCAGAAATCTTGAAGTTGAAGAGGAACCGGTGTAGGGTTTCTTGATGATGCGTCTGAATGGATCTGGAATAAGTATCAGAATGTCGCCGTGTCCGGGTCACATCTGAACTATTTCTGGATGAATCCTGGGAGTTGGTCCGTGTCTGTCGACTGATCTTACCTGAAAAGGTGAAGGGTTAGCTGTATGCAATGTTATGATGCATGACGCAATGCATGTGACATTAATGTTTATGATATGAATGTAATGGATGCGCATGTGGGCTGATGAGCTAATCTTGCCGAGGATACACGAATCCGAGATGGCTGAAGATAAAAGCATCTTGACTGCTGCCGGGGAAAATAAATCCTTGGCTGTCGCTGGGGAAGAGAATTCCTGATGACCTCTACTGGGGAGTTCCAACTAGTAGACTCGTGCTGGGGAGGTCAGATTTGAGAATCGTTAGCTTGATGGGAAGTAACTCTGGAGACTTTACTGGGGAACTCAAGATTTGTCCTTCTAAAAACTCTGTGGGGAGAAGATTTAAAAGTCTGACTTCGCTGGGGATTGTCCACTTGAAGCTCTTGATCTGCTGGGGAATTTTGATGAACTCCGCTGGGGATGGGAAGAATTTTCTGATTGTTGTAGGTGTTGGTTTGGGATAAGTTACTGAATGTCACCATCGCTGGGTCACATCTCGAACCATATTTAGAAGCACTTCGAATAAGTTATAGAATGTCGCCAAGTCTGGGTCACATCTCGAACTATATCTGGAAGTCTGAATGAGTTATAGAATGTCGCCATGTCTGGGTCACATCTTGAACTATATCTGGAAGTCTGAATGAGTTATAGAATGTCGCCATGTCTGGGTCACATCTTGAACTATATCTGGAAGTCTGAATGAGTTATAGAATGTCGCCATGTCTGGGTCACATCTTGAACTATATCTGGAAGTCTGAATGAGTTATAGAATGTCGCCATGTCTGGGTCACATCTTGAACTATATCTGGAAGTCTGAATGAGTTATAGAATGTCGCCATGTCTGGGTCACATCTTGAACTATATCTGGAAGTCTGAATGAGTTATAGAATGTCGCCATGTCTGGGTCACATCTTGAACTATATCTGGAAGTCTGAATGAGTTATAGAATGTCGCCGTGTCTGGGTCACATCTTGAACTATATCTGGAAGTCTGAATGAGTTATAGAATGTCGCCATGTCTGGGTCACATCTTGAACTATATCTGGAAGTCTGAATGAGTTATAGAATGTCGCCATGTCTGGGTCACATCTTGAACTATATCTGGAAGTCTGAATGAGTTATAGAATGTCGCCATGTCTGGGTCACATCTTGAACTATATCTGGAAGTCTGAATGAGTTATAGAATGTCGCCATGTCTGGGTCACATCTTGAACTATATCTGGAAGTCTGAATGAGTTATAGAATGTCGCCATGTCTGGGTCACATCTTGAACTATATCTGGAAGTCTGAATGGGTTATAGAATGTCGCCATGTCTAGGTCATATCTTGAACTATATCTGGTCTTTTGAGGTGATAAGGAACTTGTTGAACACTTTTGACATTCGAATGCCCCAAGTGGTGATGAAGGAGTCTTGAATCAGATTACTCTGCATATTGAGAGATTTCTTGAAATCTTGACTGGACTGCCCCAGGTTATCTGAACTTTGAAAGATCTGTTGGACCTTGAATGGACTGCCCCAGGTTAATTGAATTGTGACATGTCATGCCCCTTTGTTGATAAGGGAATTGATGGAAGTGTTATCCTCTTGAAGTGATTTAGACTTACTGAGAGAGTTTTCGTTCCTCCGAACATTCGCTGTATGAATTTCTTCGCTGTCAAATAAAAGGGTCAAATGCAGACAGTGATATTCGAATAATGCAAAGTTTATGTTTGTCTGTGAAATTTTGAAAAATGCGTTTTTAGCAGAAAACGTTTCATAAGACAAGTTAACACAAGATTTAGAGCAAAGCCCTACAGGAGTCAGGATACCTTTTGTAACAGTATGCTTTCGAACTAACCCATGCTTCAATTAGGACTCTTTAAGGGTTGTAACGTGGCCTGGTTCACGGTTTAAGAAACAAAGGATAAAGGCTCAAAGTATATTTGTACCCACCCGCTCTTCGTGATGTTCTTCGACTTAAGCTCAGTTAATTGTGCGTCGCACTCTGTTTTGAGTTTGGAACGACTTTTGGGCGATGGTTCACCGGTTTTGAATTTGGGAGACAGTCATCATCTCCTTTTTCTTTTCCAACATTTTTCATGTTGTTGAGGGTTTTGTAATGACCTCACTATTTTGATTTTGATTTGTTATCCCTAACTTTTGCCTGACTGTTATCGTTTTCGGGATTACTGTCAGCGGGATGCCCCAGCTTTCTTAAGCCTCCTTCATAGGTTTTGGCTTGGTGGGCTTTCCTCTTTTGAGAGATTGACTGTCTATGTGATAGGGAACCACCCTTGTCTTTTGATTCCAAAGGAATGCTTTCTTTTTCGACGTCGTTCGTTGTGTTACGAACTGAGAGTTTGCGACTTCAATGCGCATTTTCTTTGAATTAACTGAGATACTACCCTTCCCCGGGTTTATATCAAAGGTTTTGATTGTCTAGAACAGAAAACTCCTACTTCTTTGGCTCGAAGGGGTTGACTAGGGATTAACTTCCTTATAACTCCAGTGTTTGGGAATTGAAAGAAACGCCTGTACATCATCAGCAAGGTCTGTTCAAAAGCATACTGTATAAGATCACGGTATTGTTTCGTCATCCTCCCTCTAAAGGCTTGCAGCTTTTTATCAAGAGTCAAATATCATAAAGAAAAGCATAAGAGTAGTGAAACGAATGGATGAATTCAAGACAAACATATGCAATGCATTAATGAAAACAGAGTTTAACATCAATAGATAATTGTTTGACAACAAAAGAAATTACAACTTTGAAAATTCAAAATGAAACAAACGCAATCTCAATGATTTGGCATAAGAGGAGTGATCATGCTGGAGTCTCTGGGGGACCAAACTCAATCTCCTTGGCATCGATCATGTCCTGGATCTTGTTCTTCAGAGGCCAACAGTTGTTGGTATCATGCCCCGGGCTATCAGAGTGGTATTCACATCTTTCATTAGGGTGATAGGTAGGAGCGGAAGTATTCGGGTTCCGGAGAGGATCCCTCAGAGTAATCATACCCCTCTTCAACAGGTGTTGCAGTGCCTGAGACAGCGACATGTTGATCTTGGTGAACTGCCTCTTAGGTGCGACTTCCTTATACTGGTGCCCCTGTCTTTGTTGAGCAGGTACAGGATTGGGGATCAGGATTGCCCCTACATGTTGGTCATGACGACCCTTTTGACTGTTCGCAGCAATGGACTCTTTCTTCCCGTTGTAGGGGATTATCTTAGTATCGAAGGTTGTGGCTCCCTGGATCTTTCCACTCTTGATGCCAGCCTCGACCCTCTCGCCGGTTAGTATTAGGTCGGCGAACCCGGCTGAGGAGCTTCCGATTAAGTGCTTGAAGAAAGGCCCTGTCAAAGTTCCCATGAAGATGTCAATCAGCTCTCTGTCAGTTAGAGGGGGTTGCACTCTACCAGCCAGATCTCTCCATTTTTGAGCATACCCTTTGAAGCTCTCGTCAGAACCCATGGTCATGTTCTGCAATTGCACACGAGTTGGTGCGAGATCAGCATTGTACCGATACTGTTCGTAGAAAGCCCCGGCTAGATCTTCCCAGGTGTGGATGCGAGAACTCTCCAATTGATAGAACCACTCGAGATGAGCCCCTACTAGACTTTCTTGGAAGAAATGGATCCAAAGCCTCTTATCAGCTGTGTATGGTTGAATCTTGCGGACATAAGATCTTAGATGCATCTTAGGGCAAGAAACTCCGTCGTACAGAGCAACGGTAGGAACTTTGAATTTTGGAGGGATGACCAATCCAGGAACCAACCCCATATCTCCTAAATCCAAGCCAGGTATTTGTTGGATCTCCATAGCATTGAGGCGATCCTCCAACTCTTTGTACCTGTCATCAGTGAGAGGATATTGTTCTTCGGAATAATCAGCTTCCCCTTCACCAATCTCTACATTGTGGTTTTCCTCAAGACTAACCACTGTGTCGGATGGAGTTGCAAGGTCTTGGGTCTTAGGCCTTCTCCTCAGGTTCAGGATGCGGGCTGCCTTCTTGGACTTCTTCTTTTTGTCTTTGAGAAGGAGAGCTGTCAGATCCTCTTGCCCCTTGCCCATAGCCAGCAGCATTTGTTGGAATTGAGCATTTTGAGCCTGGAGCTCTTTCACCGTTTGCTCCATATCCATCTTACTGAAATAAACAGTAGGAAGAATAAGGAGACCTGTAGGGGAGAAACCTGTTATGCAATGATATGTGTGATATATATGCAATGTTTTCAAGGATCTCTTGGGGTAAACACAAGAAAATGTTAGAGGTTGAACTTCAATCTTTGATTGGGGAACTTTGCATCGGTGGACGTCCTTCCACGAGAATCAAGCTCACCATGTCGAGTGGGTCATAGCCACTGATTCAAGTTGTTGCACTTGATCCTTGATTGGAGAACTTTGTATCGGCGGATGTCTTTCCACGAGAATCAAGCTCACCATGTCGAGTGGGTCATAGCCACTGATTCAAGTTGTTGTTCTCGATCTTTGTTTGGAGAGCTTTGTGTTGGTGGATGTCCTTCCACGAGAATCAAGCTCGCCATGTCGAGTGGGTCATAGCCACTGATTCAAGTTGTTGTACTTGAACTTTGACTGGATTGGTTAGAGGAGAGACCTCTCACCCTTTGATAGATGTCTGGTTCAACGTAACCCTGCATCAAAAGAACCCTCGAGATCCTTGAAATGGTTATTGAAAATGCTATGGTATGATGTCATGATGTTATGTACATGTATGCACAAGTAAGTGAGTGTATATACAGGCAAACAATATTCACACAAAGCACACAAGGCCTTAGGTTTAGGCTTGCATGAGGTCTGGGTATTACCCTCTTTTAGTTTGTTGGTTAAAACCTGTCCTATCAAAAGTAACCGGGTTCTAGAGGTCCCAATATCACTGGATTGCTTTCATTGTTCATCGTTTCGATTTAGCTACTGACTGGCGATCAAAATATCCCAAGAAAACAACCCTCAATTGAGTGTAGTATCGAGTATCAACCGACTTTGGAGTACACCAAAGTAGTCATCTCACTACCCTAAAGAGGCCAAGATGGTTCAATTAAGGTTCTATGGTCAGTTGATGCTTCGCGACACCACGCGGCGGCCCCGTACTCTCCTTGATTGACTCAAGGGTTACCGGTACACACCAAAGTGCCACATCAACGTAGCAGACTGCTTCAACCATGTCGGTATACCCCGCACAGTTCCCTCACAGTCTTGTTGCTACCTAAACGGGTTTCCCCAGATCCGGGTTAGGATCTATAAAACTCCGATGCAGAGCCCACAAATGTAAAGCAAACAAAGCAATCAATTGAAAGTAAAGGTGATCTAAACCCTAAGGTAACCCCACTTAAAAAATCGTCCCCAGCAGAGTCGCCAGTTCTGTGATACGGTGGGAGAACTGACTAGTGTTTTGCGTTCGCATTCGCACTTGTGCGGTTGAGCAAGAGTCGCCACCGACTTTTTATTTTATCCTAAGGAAAGGTTAAAAAGCACAGCAAAAACCTTTTGAGATATTTCGTGGGTTCGGGGGGTAGATTATGAAAAGGGAAGGTATTAGCACCCTTTTCATCCATGGTTATCCATGGGCTCTTAGGTACTTGCTTAGATCAATCTTGCCTTGGTTTTCAATTGTGTGAAATGGTGCTTTGTGGATTGCTTTGAAAATGTTTTGAAAAGATGCCTTGTCTTAGGCCAACCTTGTAATAATTCTTTACTCGAATGTTTTACAAAGGTGCATATCTTTTCGAAAAGATGTTTCAAAAGTTTGAAAGGTTGATTTTTGAAAGTGTTGTGAAGTGGGTTTTGAAATTAGGCAAGTGTTTTCTTTGTAAATTGACAAGTACTTAAGAGTCCATCTACCCTAAAGCTTTCTCAAAAGATTTTCGTCGTGTTTTAACCCCTTTTAACAATTTTGTTCCACCATTGAAATTGGTGGACAATCTTGCGTTTAGGAAGTTTATTCGGGACAGGCGCGGGACATCGCATAGACCATGAATGCAATGGTGCCAAGTGTCTTTGGCAATTTGTTTGAAGGGACTTGATCATTTTGATAGGCGACTTTCGAAAGCGTCATCGAGGGACTTATGATCATTTGATTTTGTTTTGCCAAAGACATTCGACGTGCAAGCATGGCCTATTTGGAAGGCAACATGTGGGATTACCCTAGGGGGTGTAAGTGTGATTGTGTGTTGATTACATACATTTGTCTTGTATTAGGTTATCTAGCGTTTTGATTTTATGTACATATAAACCCTAGGTCTAACCATGGTATAATTGGAAAACTGTAAATTGCGGAATGTAAATCTACGCTATTACACAATAATATCCAGGAGTGGGGGTATAAATGTACAAGGGGATGAGACTTATAGTACCCAATAATTTACAACCAAATCGAATGTCGCCATCAAAATGTAAATATCGAATGTACGAATATAAGATAAAATGTGTATAGGGCAATGTGAATATATTTGTGTAAGTGTACAAGTGTATGTGTATATGGATTGTGTATGTGTAATTATGTACAGGTGCGATATGAAATTGAGTTGTATTAGGGTTTGACCTAGATAAATGTTTTTTAGATAAATCTTGATTTTAATTTACATGTTAATTTTATACAAATGTGTATGTTTTTAAAAAAAGGGAAAGTTTTCAACTTTGATTATATTATGAAAATGATATGTATTATTCTGTATACAAATATATATTTTTTTTAATATATATATTAAGAACTATTTCTGAGTTAATTATGTATTTATAAAAAAGAATATTTTGCTATTTTATATACAAATGTGTATTAGTCTAAAAAATGTTTTCAAATTTATATGATATATACAAATCAATATCTTAAAATATATGTACAAATATGTATAAAAAGTATTTTCAATTATGTATACGAAGTATTTTGTTTATTTATGTACAAATGTGTATTAAAAAAAAGGTGTTTTAAACATATGATGAAAATGTAATTTATTCAAGTTAGTATTTACAAAATAAAAAAAGAGTGAACACATTTTTTTTATAAGATAAAAAGAGGGTTAGTGTTTTTTTTTAATAAAAATGAAGTAAGTTAATTAAGGTTAGTGATTAATGTTGTTAAAAAGAAAAGAGGCATTTTAAATGGGCTTCAGGGAAGTATGAACGGGTTAAGCCCAATGGTTGGATTCTGAACGAACTAGGGTTTAGGCAATTGGTTCAGTTGGGAACGAAATCAGCGGCGCCGTGCGTAAGCTCATCTTCTTCGTTCTTCCTCATCTCCCTGCGTGCTGAATGTGATGCCTAGTGATGCCGAGCCAACCCAACGCCACCTCCGGTTCCTCTCATCTCCGCGATTGGATTAAACCTAAACGAACAGGTAACGATCTCACCTTCTCTATCTTAGAATTTTCACTCTTCTTCTTGCTTAGTCTGAGTTATAACCTTACTCGTTATTATCGTTTGTTTTTCTTTTCTTGAGATTGAGAAGGGAACGAAAAGCTACCTTAATTTTGGGAGATGGAGGAAAGGGGACCGGAACTGGAGGCGTTGAGGCGGAGGCCCGGTGGCGGTGATGGAGCTTGCTTTTGATGCTTTCTGGTACTTTCGTTCTTTTCTTAGGTTTCTAGGGTTTGATGATGTATGCTGGATTTGCTTGAAAACCCTAATTCGCCTCTTTATCTTCTTCTGCCACTGTGTATTTGCTTGAGGATTTAGAACATTGCTCCCTTTTGATGAAGCTTCTGAGTTCACTTTGAATTGCTTCTTTCTTCTTCTTCTTCCACTGTGATGCCTTGATTTGTTGGTTTAAACTCTTGCTTGATGTATGTGATTGCTTATGTGTGCTTGCTTGCCCAAGGATGAACCTAGGGTTCTGAGGGCCTAGGTTGCCTTGAACATTTACTTCCTTGGCGTTGCCCTTGACGCTTGAATGATTTTGAACAATTATTTCCTTGAGTGATTTTGAACAATTATTGCCTTGAGTGATTTTGAACAAATATTGCCTTGAGTGGTTTTGAACAAATATTGCCTTGAGTGGCCTTCTGAGACACCTAAAGCTTTTGCCCAATGATGTTATACTGAGGGCCTGGAACTTTTGTGTGCTTGATGGCTTTAGTTTGATCAGTTTGCAAGCATGGTGAGGTTTTTGATTTTATTTATCAGTTTTTGTGTTTTTTTGAAGGTTGAGGCAGAATATTGGTGTTCTTTGACTTAGGCAGGTTGTGATGCTTTTGAAGGTTGAGGCTAATGCTGGTTTGATGGTGTTCAGGTTATGGTGTTTTTGAGAATGTGCTATGTGGTGTTGAAGCTGGTACAGTAGGTTTGTTTTTGTGGACAAGGTTTAGTTTTTTTTTTGATATTGGTTAGATGACAGGGTATTGGTTTAGGGGTTAGACAGGTTTTGGGTGTTTTTGAGGAGGATGCAGGTTTATGAGTTTTTTGGATTGAACTTGGTAGCAGGTATGTTATGCTGTGTGGTTTTGATATGGTTATGGCATTGGTTAGATAATATTTTGTGAACTCAGTTTGGTCTCTCCCCTCTTCCTTCCTATCCTGCTATGCTGCTCCCTTCTGAACTGATATCCTGAACTGTGTTAGCTATTTTCTGATTTTGTATATCCTTTTCACTAACTTGCTATGTTGGACTGCTTTTTGCCTGTGTATATTTTCTATATCTTTTGCCCTCTTCTCTCTGCTCTACTGTCTACTGCTATTGAACTGTCTATGTTGAACTGTCTTGTACATTTCCTTTTCTATTTCACCCTCTACTGTCTGCTGTGAATTGCCTTTATCTCTGCTATGCTGAGTTTTTTGGATTTGTATATCCTTTCCTGTCTTCCTGCTGCCTATGTTACTGAACTGTGCCTAATCCCTGCCTTGCTGCCTTTATCTCTCTTTACTCTCTCTCCAAAGTACAGTTTGAATTTTATATGTTTTTTTATCTGTACTGTTCTGAAGGGGCTATGACTAGGGAAATGATGAAAAGATTTCTTGCATCTTACATTTTGCATCTTTATCTTTTTGACAATTTTGATCTGACTTTGCCTTCTGATATCTTTTCCAAAAATCTTTCCATGACAATTTGTATGCTTTTATTGATTTTCTTTGAGTGGACTTTGTTTTGGATTGAAAGTTTGGATTGAACTCTTTCAGTTTAGATTTGAAATACATGGTTTGAATTGGACATTGAGATTCTATGCAGCTTGCAATTTTTTTTATAAACTATGCATTTGACATTTGCATTCCATGAGATAAAATAATCTTCCCTCTCTGTGAACCGGGAGAAATCCCGTGATTTGCAGAGAGGGCAACTGATCCCAGTCAGTGGCCCCTAATGATGAGCGACTTTTACTGTCTTTTCCAATTTAATGCTTTCTGACTTTTCTTATTTCTTTTTGCAGATGAAAAATGGAATACCGGAGCGGAATGAAGCACGAAGAATAATTAGAAAATAGGATAGTTTTTCATTCTATGTAATATTTAAATTAAATGTAAATTATTGTTTGTAACAACAATTTGTACAAATAATTTGAATATCAATAAAAATCAAATTATCCAATTGGTTCTAACTTTCTTTATTGTTTATTTATTTATTTAAAATTCTTAGAATTAAAACAATTGAAAAATAAATTCAATCATTTAATTTCAGAATAATAAATAACTAAAATAAAACAACATTGCAATTAAAGTCTGTCTTATTCAACATCCAGAGCAAAGCAGCAATCGATCCAAATAGACTGATCAAATACACAAACACTGTGAATCCAATACTGCATCTGGTATATGACTGACCCAATCAAAACGTACTGAATTCAAAACCACTGTCTCTTTTGCTGATCAAACCAAGATAACGCGAATTTTAATCCGAATCTCGAAATATACCGCAAAGTGCTGTTGAATTCAAATTCTTCTGAGAAGATGCCCATAAAATCCTAATTCCCGATTAAATGCCAAATCACGCTCGCTTGATCAAAATTGAACCAAAAATCAACCAAACCCTAAGCCCACTGTATGAAACAATTCAAAGCTCTGAAAATCAGTGAAAACCCTAATTCTGCTTGACTGTCAAGAAAAGTCCGTTTGTCCGATTCTTGAGCCAGTTTGAAAAGTCAGGAAATGTTTGAAGCTGATATTTCTTGTGGAAAAGCGCGAGGGCAAATTTTGGGGTACAACACATGGTAAAACACCTCAGCACCATAGTTCCATGGCACTACTTTATTGGAAGAGTACGGAATTGGCCGGGGCGGTAATTATCAGAGGAGCAACAGTCGGTTCATTTGAAATCCTAATAGGACCCTTGAAGGAGATCCTAAGAGGCTTGTTTCAGATCGTTATGATGGAGAGTTCTCCAAACTCATGGCTATTCATCAGGCGTTGGATGCCTTCCTTTAGCCCTTTGCATCCATTGAGTTGTTTGGCGCAACAATCAAAGTTCTTCAAACAGCCATGGAAAATCCCGGCTTTCAGCAGATTCTTTTTGATAATGTTTAACGGAGTAGTTAAGTCTTTGACAGAGGAAACAAAAGTGGTGTCTTCAACAGCATTGACACCCTTGCCATGGTTTGGAATAGGCGCGTTGATTACATTCGGAGTTGGAGGAGGATCAAATTCAATGGTCTTGTTGTCTATTAAGTGTTGAATTTTTTTCTTCAGTGCCCAACATTGGTCAGTCTCATGCCCGAGACTATTCGAGTGATATGCACACATGGTATTTGGATTGTATTTAGGTGAAGAGGTATCTGGATTGGTCGGAGGATCACGTAGTGTCACCAAATTAGCCTTTAACATGTGTTGTAAGGCTTGAGACAATGACATGCCTATCCTTGTGTATTGTCTTCGTGGAGCCTCAAACCGTTGATGATTGGAAGATGGTCTTTTAGCAGGAGTTTGATTGGAAATCTGGACAGCATTAACAGATGAACGGTCATCCTTCTTGGTACGGGCCTTTGCCCCATACACAAAATTCGTTTCTTTCTTCCCGGTAAAATGTTTCTTTACGGGATTGGAGGTGGAAGCAGATGCTATGGGAATCTTCCCGCTTTTGATACCGCTTTCAAATCTTTCACTGGTTAAGATCAGCTCGGTGAAACCAGATGAAGAACAACCAACCAACAAGTTGAAAAATGGGTCAGATAAAGTTCCCATGAACATATCAATGTGCTCCCTATTAGTTAATGGTGGTTGGACCCTACTGGAAAGATCCCTCCATTTTTGGGCGTACTCTTTGAACCCTTCATTCTTCCCTATTGTCATGTCTTGCAGTTGAACTCTTGTCGGTGCCAGGTCGGCCTTGTACTGGTATTGGTGGTAGAAAGCGGTGGCTAAGTCTTCCCATGTATGGATACGGGAACCCTCCAATTTGTAAAACCACTCTAGTTGCGTCCCAGCCAAACTTTCTTGAGAGAAGTGAACCCAGAGTTTCTTGTCAGAGGTGTGCGGTTGAATTTTGGGCACATAAGACTTCAAGTGAATTTTTGGGTAGGAAACCCCATCGTATTTTGTGAAGACTGGTATCTTGAATTTGTGGGGAATGACAACCCCGGGTATTAAACCCAAATTATCAAAATCCAAACCGGGGACGGCTTGAATCTTAACGGCCTTCAATATGTCTTCTAGCTGCTTATACTTAACATCAGCAGGAGGATACTGCTCGTCAAAAAAATCCTCATCATCAGACGCTTGATCAGGGATACACCCATCCTGGGTACTCCTTGCTTCTCCAATTTGATTTTCGTCTTCCTCAGACGAGTCTTCAACTACCGGTATCTGACGGATCGACTCTCTGAATCTCTTACCCATAATGACTAGGGCTTTCCTCTTTGGTTTCTTTTTGGCTGCTAGCAACGTTATCAACTCTTGTTTCCTCTTGGCCAGGTGTAGCGGTAGAAATGTTCAAGACTAAGCCATTGGATTGACTAGACTTTATACAAATCAAAATAAAAATCGCCAATGCGCTTTATTGTTTCTGAAGGAGTGGGAAAAGAGCGAATAACCCAAAAAAAGGGGGAAAGATTCAAGGTAAGGGGGTTTGGTTATGCAAAGGGAAGGTATTAGCACCCTAAACATCTATGGTACTCCACAGGAACCTCTTTGTAAAATCTGTATATTTTGGCTATAAAAAATGTGTTATATAGAAAATGGATGGTGGAGGTGAGAAAAGAAATATATATTTTTTATGATTTTTGCACCCGCCGTGGTTGCGAACCTTTAGTGCCTACGTACCACCTTTCGTGCAATAGGGGATCAGGGTACACGTAGTTCCTATTTTAAAAATTTGAAACACAAGTGTGGAAAACATACTTACTACCCACAATCATGAGAAAGGAGAATTTGCATCATGTCAAAGTGGAGGATATGACTTGGATTTTAAAATCAACAATTACTCACTCAACACCCAAGTGGAAAATATCTCACTTCACTACATATTGTAGAAGTATAGTTGTTTGCATCACTACAAGGATTGACAAGAGTCTAACCTTTTGAGAAAAGTTTTGAAGATAAAAAAAGCCAAAGGGGCAAAATGGTTTGAAATGAGATTGGTTGACTTTTAGTCTTCTCACAAAAAATGTCAAGGTATTATTAAATTGATTGGAGTTTATTTATGAAAAAATTTGAAAATGCATGGACATAAGTCCAAGTTTATTATGAAAGTGTTTAAGTTCCAAAACAAGAAAGATTTTCAAAGGAGGGAGAAGATTTTTGAAATTAAAGAAGATGGGAGGAGAAGAAGAGGCTATCCTAAAGCATAAGGTAAAAGCTAAGGATAAGAACCATCTAACCAACAAGAAGCCAAAACTTGACATTATGAGCAAAGATAGAATTCCCATTCTTTGGATTGAAATCAAGCAAGCAAAGATACTAGACCTCTTCAAGTGTATAAAGTCTTCATAAAAATTGGGCAGAGTAACGGCTGTATGCGGGTGAATTCCAGATTACAAACAAAGGATGTAATCACAAAAACCTGCACACAAAAACAAATAATCAACCCAATATCTTGAGGTAAACCTCAAGAGATCCAGACAAAAATAATCAGATAAGATCACAAGGTCTCCAAGATAGGCCAAGGTTTCTAATCCTATGTCCAAGAAAAAGTCCCATGCTCCATAATGCCAAGGATAGTAACCAAATAGTCCAAGTGCCATTAAATATTTTTAGGGTTTAAGTTGATTATTAAGTATCTTAAGCAAAGAAAAGAAAAGCTCAAGTGAGAAAAGTAAAAATGACAAGAAAATAAAATACTCAAATGAGCAAAGATGAAAATGGCATGAAATAAAAAATGCTAAAAGATAAATAGTGCATAAAGCATAAAAGAATAAAAGCATAAAATAAAACAAGTTAATAATTAATGGTTAGTTGGATGACCATCTTGAAACTTGCATTTGGAACTCATTAGAGGATTGGTAGAACCAAAGCCTCCACACAACAAGTTGCATTTGCTTTTTGTCAAGTATATCATTCATTGAATTCTCACAAGTACCATTTAATGATCAACAATGTTTAAGTGATCTACGTTGACCAAAGGTGTTATAGATCCATTAGAGGATTGGTAGAACCAAAGCCTCCACACAATGAATCTCAAGGTTATTGGATCAAAGAGATCAAATTAACATGCTTGGGCTTGCAATCATAAGTTTGGACCACGAATGATCATTTATTCGAATCAGGACAAAATTTAGCGTTATGTTAAGCAATCGTAAGTGGACTTATATAGAAGTCGCACCTATTTTGAGGCCGGTAAATAGCAATATATGCATCATTTGTTTTGAGACATGATATAGAGATCATGCTCTAACAACATTTAGTGTAACGAGAAGGGGATGAGATGAAGAGAAATTAGGGTAAAAAGAGAAACCACATTTGAATTAAGAATTTAATCAAACTATTATTAAAATCATTCATCCATTTTGGTGGAGTTGAACTCAACACCCAAGATCCAATGATGTTAATAAAGCCATGATCAAAAAATCAACCCAAGACAGCCAGAAAATAATCAAAAAATTATATATATTTAATATATATACATGAAAAGGTTTAAAAATGTTTTTTTTAAAAAAAGGAAACTAATGAGGAAAATATCAATTATATTCAAATTAATCAAGAAATGAAAAATAAGATCATAGAAAAATCAGAAAAGAGGCCAAGTAATTTTACAAAATTTTTGGGAATTTTTAAAAGTCAGAAACTATTTTTAAAAATTAAATTAAATGGGTAAAATAAACAAAAATAGCAAAAAAATAGTAAAGTCAGAAACAAAAATAAAATAAGGTCACCAATATTTGTCACAATATCATTGGATCATTCCATAATTTTTTCAGAATTTAAAAATGTGTAAAAGTATTTTTAAACAAATTAAATAAGTGTAAAATTCATAAAAAATACCAAAACACAAATTTAAATTTTGAAAAAATAAAAATCAGAAAAAGAATAATCAAAAATATTTTTCATAATTTTTTTCAGATTTTCTGGACTAAAAATGAATTTTCTAAGATTTTTTGAAATTTAAAACAATTAAAATATAAAAATCAGAAAAAGAAAATAAAAGAAAAAGATGTGGACCATTGGATGAGAGTCAAAACGCATTAGTAATCAAATCCAAAGGATCTGGTGCCCTGTGCATATCATGGTCTTTAATGAATAATGTACAGAATCATTAATAAAATCAGAATTTGAAAATAACAAATGTCACGCTTTCATTGGTTAGAAGATGACACATTGGTCATCTTCAACCTCCAACCTTCATGAATTGCAGGTCTCTCAAACTATAAAATCATAAGCTCAGACCTATGACATTCGCTTCGTCTCTTCACGACGAAGACAACCACACCCTCGCGCCAAATTTATATAAACTATAACTCAAGCAATTTGGAAAGAAAGTTTTGAAAAGGGATTTGAAAATTTATGGTCAAAACGTGCTTCCAGATAAAAGTAAGTGTTGCGACTAGAACCAGGGCAATGAGAGCAACACAATGATACCAAAGTTTTGAAGAATTGGTGAAGGAATCTACTTATTGAAGTTGAGTTGCAGAGCTCTGAAACTGGACTTCTATGGAGCAATATATGGCACGATTCTTGAATGTGATTATATGGTTAGCTTCTGGGAAGATTAAGGAAGGTGAATTGATGAGAAAAATGGATTGAAAAAGGCTTGAGAATAGGATTCGAAGTAGCTAAATTCTGAGTTGTGAAGCAAGTTTGGCAGGGTGATTTGGCTATCTAAGCTTGGGAAATTGAATGGGGGATGACCCTCTATTTATAGGGAATCAAATGGAATGTTCAAACGTGTGGAATGATGCAAATTGGAGGGAAATCGTGTGAACCTGATGCACAAGCAAAGTGTGATCTGATTTACATCAAAACTCATCTAATCCTTGCGTTTCAATGCTCTAATCCACTTTAAAAATTTGGTAAAACATGTTTAGATCAAAAATGCGTGCTAATTTGATGTTTAAAGGCCAAAATATGAATTTAAAATTCTGACTTATGGAGAAACTTCAGTTCCAAGTTACCAAGTTCAATCCAATGGCATTTCCACCTCAAGGGGTCTTAGGGCAAAATTCTTGATGCTTTAGAAATATGAGGTAATAAGATTTGCAATGGAAAAATAATGGAACCAAATGGATGCTTGAGCTGGAAGTTACATGGAGTCAAAGTTGAAGAAAAAGAGTTGACTTTCCATACTTAGAAATATTTCAAATTCTTCTTTAAAAATGGCCTATAATCTCTTGCATCCAAACATGGCCTTCCACTTAGAATTTGCTCTTGACCAAAAAAGATGGAATCAATTAGACCTCTTGATTGACATTTTTCAATTTGAACCACTCAAAATCTCCAAAAATTGAGCAAGTTATGACTTGTTGAAGTTGGCCAAAAATCATGAAATGACCTATAATCTCTTGCCCTCTTAAGGCAACTTCCATCCATTTTCTTACTTTGCACATAAAAGAAGGCATGAAATACACATCCTTAGGATCATCATGAAAAAATAATGGGCTCAAGGTGATAAAAATTGACCAAGTTATCACCATTTGAAGTCACATATGGAGACTTGGGGATTCATTTGGATGACTTGTAATCTTCCCTCTTCACCAAGTTCCTTCCACATGAAAACTCCTTGGAACTTTTGAACTCATTTGTTGGTAACTCTTCGAAGAGAAGAATTTTTTTGGAATCACTCAAAAATACCAAAAGATGAGCAAGATATGCCCCTTTGAAGTCCAAAACCCTAGCCTCTAGATCAAGAGAATGCTTGGTGGAACTTTGCCAAGTTTGAACAAACTTTTTGTGCCAATATTCTTCCTTTGTGAATAGAGATTGTTGAGGATGATGAGGAGGACTCATGGCCACCTAAACCAGTTCCATACCAACTTCAAAACAAACTTCAATGGTGAGGTTTAAATTTCTCAAGATTTTGACTAGGGCATGGAAATAAACTCATGCACCCATGAAGCAACTTGCTAAACCTCATTGCCTTTACCTACATTATTAACAAGCAAGACAAACCAATATTGCATTTTGTTAATTAGAGAGAAAATCAAAGCAAAATATCCATGATCCTAAAAGAACACAAGTTAAGGGGCTTAGTAGTTCCTCAGCAAAGTAAAGCTAAAGATAGGGAGAAAAACCAAAAGCCATAATATGGTTTTGTTGTGGTTGAAATAATATGGTATGATGAAGGGATCTTAGGGGGAAAAATTGGGGTACAACAGCTGCCCTTATTTAAGTTTCTTCTATCTGGAGATACGAAGTTTAAAAATCTTCGTGTCGACGTGATAAAAGACACTTAAATATAAAACAAACCATGTTTTTGGCCCTAAGATGCCATGCAAATGTGTATGCATATGAATGCATATGAATGGAACAAAAGAGACACAAAGTAGCATTGGGGATGCAACAAAAAATGTAAAAACAAAGGATCAACCCCACCAGGAAAATAAATCACTGGTAAACCATGAGAACGGAATCAGAGAGGAGAATAACAAGCATCGATGTTCACTGCCGATGTACTATTAACGTTCACTAAAGATATCATACCACCGCCGTTCACTGACGATGAACTATCAACGTTCACTGAAGATAGCAAAAAGATAAGAAACCCCGACGTTCACTGCCGATGTATTATCAACGATCACTGAAGGCCTCAAAAAGATAAGAAACACCATCGTTCACTGCCGATGTATTACCAACATTCACTGAAGGTATCAAAAAGATAAGAAACACCGACGTTCACTACCGATGTATTACCAACGTTCACTGAAGGTATCAAATAGATAAGAAACACCAACGTTCATTGCTGATGTATTACCAACGTTCAATGAAGGTATCAAAAAGATAAGAAACACCGACATTCACTGCCTATGTATTACCAACGTCCATTGAAGGTAGAAAGAGTAAATATATCACATCACCATCGTTCACTGACGATGAACTATCAACGTTCACTGATGATATCAAAAAGATAAGAAACACCGACGTTCACTGCAGATGTATTACCAACGTTCACTGAAGGTAGAAAAAGTAAATATATCAAGTTTCCCCAAGATTCTGGTGTTTTGCCAAGAACGGGTCTCAACTTCTTCTTTAACCAAGGAAGTCTGCCTGGAAAGGGTAATATGTAAGTTGTCTCAAATAAAAATACCTCCACTCACTGTCAAGGGGAATTGCAAAGAGAAATGACTTTCTGGGAATAGCAATATAACTTCTTGGGGAATGAATTATGGCTTCCTGGGGAAATGCCAATATATTCCTGCTGAGGGGATAACGTCTTCTTGTGCAAAATAAATGCACAAACCAAAACTCAGAGTTTTTAGAAATCCAAAATAAATGATATTGTCATGTAGCCACAAATCCAACTCAGAAATAAAATAGAGCAAGACGGTCGATGTAGATTCATCCTTTGAGAAATAAACTCAAGAGGGAAAAACAAATCCAACTAAACAAAGAGCGTTGTGGGAAAGGTCAGAACACAGTGTCAATGAACGATGATTTTTAGCAACGCATGATGTATGTATGAATGTATGAGTGCTATCGTGCATATGCTGGTAAAAAAGATACATAATCAGCGTAAACAAGCAAAACCACCTCAGGTACTAACAACATTGGGCTAAACTTCAACCAAAAAGATCGAGCCAAGAAAGGTAAAAGAAACTGCGGAGACCGAACCCATTGCCTGGCTAAATTTCACTGAGGAGAAACATAATTCGGATGTAGCCAAATCAAACAAATACCGGGATAGAACACCCTTCTACCGGTTTCATCAGAGAAAACAGTTTTCCAAAAGCAACATGCCTACTGGAGATTGCAAGACCAAACTCAAATAAAGCAGACTGACGCCGAAACAACCAAACCACACTGGGGGATTCAAGCCTACCTCCCCCTGGAGAAAAATGCGGATTGAAACTTTTCATCATGAAAACTTAATCCAACCACAAGATGCCTTGGGATAGCCTCCATGGGAATCAAGAAGTCAACATTATAGAAAGAGGTCAAACCCACGGGGATTTTAAATTACACCCAGCTCTTGGTGGGTGAAAACCCAAAGGTTGATAATCATTTCAAAACTTCTCATAAGAGATACTGCCCTGGTCTAGTTGCATGGGAATTAAATACCAACAATAATGCCAATACTGAAGAAAGAGCGACATCTCAGGACACCAAGGGAATAAAACCTTTCATCATATGAGGGAAGACTTCGCTGGGGGAATCTGGGACGGAGGCTTCTGGCCACGCAAACCCAAAATCAAAAGTGAACCAAGACCTGATTGGGGATAATGGGATCACAAACCCAATACTGTACCTAGCACCCATTGGCATCGTCTTTAACTATCTGAGAAACACACAAAGATTGCGAACATCTCAGCAAAATAACCTGAGAAAACCTTCATGAAGGAAGTAAATCTTCTTAAAACAACTGGAGTTTGTTCATTCTTGGGATCACCATCTTTGTTGTCATTGTTTCATCATAAATCCCAAAGTAAATTGAATTGTAAAGATCTCCCTTTTTTTGAAAAGTCAATTTTTCTTTTTAATCTTTTTGCTTTGAAAGTTATTATCAGTAATAAATGGAGTATTTGCAAGCTAAATAAAATAAGAACATAAAGAATTGGGCAAAAGCTCGAATTTCATTAATAGAATGGTAGTCTACGAATGGCGAGACTCCACGGATGATTACAAAGTTTGAGAAATGGTAATACATAATGGAAAAGATACATTGAGATACAGTGACCACTATCCTCCCTAACAACTTTTGAAATCCTGAGCTACAGCTTTTGTTAAAGTATGGTGAGGATCCGAGAAGATTGTTGCTTCATCGATCAAGTCTTGTCTGACGTAGTTACTTGCCAAGAGAATCCCTAACTTTTGCCTAAGCTGCCCTTGCGGGTTTTCAACTTAGCGGGAAATTTATTTTGTTTATGCCTCTAATTTTTGCCTAGATCGCCCTTTTGGGTTTTCGGTCTACCGAGACGCTCCTTTTTGCCTAAGCCACCCTTTCAGGTTTTCAACTTAGCGAGTTGTTCTTTTATTTCTTTAGGCGAAGTATTTCTTGACTGCGTCAGCATTCATGGGACGTGGGAACTCCTCGCCATCCATAGTTTCAAGAATTAATGCACCACCAGAGAAGGCTTTCTTGACAACATACGGGCCTTCAAAATTGGGAGTCCACTTGCCCCTAGAATCAATGTTGAAAGACATGATCTTCCTGAGCACGAGGTCGCCTTCTCTAAATTCACGAGGTTTGACCTTTTTGTCAAATGCTTTCTTCATTCTTTTCTGATATAACTGCTCATGACATAAAGTTGTCTTTCTCTTTTCTTCAATCAAATTCAATTGGTCAAACCTGTTCTGAACCCATTCAGCTTCTGTCAATTTAGCTTCCATTATCACACGCAACGAGGGAATCTCCACCTCGACAGGGAGTACAGCTTCCATTCCATACACTAGGGAAAACGGAGTTGCTCCTGTTGAAGTGCGAACAAATGTTCGATATCCATGTAGAGCAAAAGGGAGCATTTCATGCCAATCCTTATAAGTGACAACCATTTTCTGGATAATTCTCTTGATATTCTTATTAGCAGCTTCAATAACTCCATTCATCTTTGGCCTGTATGGAGATGAATTGTGATGGATAATCTTGAATTCATCACACAGTTCAGTCATCATCTTGTTGTTCAAATTCGAGCCATTGTCAGTGATGATTCTGCTCGGCACACCATACCGGCATATAAGATTGTTTTTGATGAAACGCACAACCACCTGTTTGGTAACATTGGCATATGAAGCAGCCTCTACCCACTTGGTAAAGTAGTAAATTGCTACCAAGATGAAACGGTGTCCATTCGAAGCTTTGGGTTCTATCATCCCGATCATATCAATACCCCACATAGAGAAAGGACACAGGGAGGAAATCACATTGAGAAATGTCGGAGGTACATATGGATCTTATCTATGTAAATCTGGCATTTATGGCACTTCTTTGCAAATTTTTAACAATCAGATTCCATTGCCAACCAATAATAACCTTCCCTTAGCATCCTTTTAGCCATTGAATGTCCATTAGCATGAGTACCAAATGAACCTTCATGGATCTCATGCATCAACATGTCTGCTTCGTGTCTATCCACGCATCTGAGAAGACCATGTCAAAATTTCTCTTGTATAACACATTTTCACTGAGGAAGAAACTGCCTGCCAACCTTCTCATTGTCTTTCTATCTTTCCTCGACACACCAATCGGGTAGTCCTGAGTCTGAAGAAAATGCTTGATATCATATTACCAAGGTTTTTCATCTGCTACCTCCTCTGTCGCAAACACATGAGCGGGCCTATCTAGCCGTCGAACTGTAATTCAGGGTATATCATTCCAAGCATTTACTTGGTACATGGAAGCCAGAGTTTCCAGAGCATCTGGCATTTGATTTTCATCCCTAGGAATGTGATGGAATTCAACTTTATTGAAGAAGGGTAGTAATCTTCTAGCATAATCTTTGTAAGGGATCAAGCCAGGGTGGCGAGTGTCCCATTATCCTTTAATCTGATTTATTACCAAAGATGAATCACCATACACATCTAGAATCTTGATTCTAAGATCAATAGTTTCCTCAAGACCCATGATACAAGCCTCATATTCTGCCATATTATTAGTGCAATCAAATGTTAACCTTGCAGTAAAAGGAATATGTGATCCATGAGGAGTAACAATCACAACACCAATTCCTTTACCATAAGCATTCACAACTCCATCGAATACCATACTCCAATGAGATTCAGGGTCGGGGCCCTCCTCAGGAAATGGTTCATCACAATCTTTCACTTTCAGGAACATCACATCCTCATCGGGGAATTCATACTCTACAGACTGATGATCCTCCACCGGCTGGTGAGCAAAGTAATCTGCCAACACACTACTTTTGATAGCCTTTTGAGTGTGGTACTCGATATCATATTTAGATAACAACATCTGCCAACGGGAAACTCTCCCAGTAAGAGCAGGCTTTTCAAAAATATACTTGATTGGATCCATTTTGGAGATCAACCAAGTAGTATGATTCAACATATACTGCCGCAAACGCTTTGCCGCCCAAGCCAAAGCACATGTTTTTTCTAACATAGAATATTGTGACTCACAATCAGTGAACTTTTTGCTGAGATAATAAATGGCGAATTCTTTCTTTCCTGTTTCATCCTGTTGTCCCGGAATACAACCCATGGATTTATCTAACACTGTTAGATACATAATCAATGGTCTTCCTTCTACGGGAGGGAGCAAGATAGGAGGTTCAAGCAGATACTCTTTAATACTTTCAAATGCCCTTTGGCAATCATCCGTCCACACACAACCTTGATCTTTCTTTAATAACTTAAAGATCGGTTCACACGTTGGAGTCATGTGGGAAATGAATCTGGAGATATAATTTAAACGCCCGAGGAAACCCCTGACTTGTTTTTCAGTTCTTGGTGCTGGCATTTCTTGAATTGCTTTGACTTTGTCAGGGTCAACTTCAATTCCTTTCTGGCTAACAATAAAACCCAACAATTTCCCCGATCTAACTCTGAAGGTGCATTTATTTGGATTAAGGCGGAGACGATACTTCCTCAAACGCTGAAACAACTTCAACAAATCTTCTATATGCCCTTCTTCAGTTTGGTATTTGGAAATCATATCATCAACATATACTTTGATTTATTTGTGCATCAAATCATGGAATAGGGTTGTCATGACCCTCTGGTACGTTGCACCAGCGTTCTTCAACCCTAAGGGCATCACTCTGTAACAGAATGTTCCCCAGGGTGTGATAAACGTTGTTTTTTCCATGTCCTCTGGAGCCATTATTATTTGATTATACCCGGAAAATCCGTCCATGAACGAGAATACCTTGAATTTTGTTGTGCTATCCACTAACATGTCAATGTGAGGCAATGGAAAATTATCTTTTGGACTAGCTTTATTTAGATCTAGGTAATCTACGCACATGCGGACTTTTCCGTCTTTTTTTGGTACTGGGACAATATTGGCAATCCATTGAGGATACACTGATGTCACAAGAAAACCAGCATTAATCTGCTTTAGGACCTCCTCTTTGATCTTTACTTCCATATCCGAGTGGGTTCTTCTCAACTTTTGTTTAACTGGCGGACACTCTGGCTTCAACGGCAAACGATGCTCGACAATGTCTGTATCTAGACCAGGCATATCTTGATAAGACCAAGAAAAAATATCCACATACTCTTTCAATAGCTCAATCAACCCGTTTTTTACATCAGGATGCAACGATGCTCCAATCTTAACTTCCTTCGGATCTTCCTCTGAACCCAAATTAACCACTTCCAAAGGCTCTTTATATGGCTGAATGGTATTTTCCCCGTGCTCAAGCAACCGTGAGACATCTTCTGGAATCTCATCATAGTCTTCTTCTTCAGACCCAAACACAGGAAAATCAAAGTTGGGAGAGAGTGCAGGGTCATTGTATTCAACGGGTTTTCTAATTAATCTGCACATGTGATTTATGATTGCTTTTAGAAACTAACACATATAACAAGTGATCATGCATATTAATTTTCAGTTATTGTTTATTTTGAAGGGTGTTTTTTTTATTACCATTTCCCAGGAAAAAGTAGAAAATAAAAGACATAATTTGGAAGCAAAGACAACTTTTATTAATGATCTTAATAGTTATAGCAATTAGATAAGCCCTACAACATTAATACTTCCACCTTGGGCAGAGTGAAAGCTTTTCAAAAGAAAGAAACAGATTAACAAAACAAATTACATTGAAACATGTATGCAAGAAGGAACATCAATGGTGACCCAGTTCTGAACTCGGACTCCATGTGTCACATAATTCGGTACTTCCTGCCCTGCTTCATCCTCTTCAACAGCATTAATTCCAGAACTGATTGGATTGAGGTAGCCTCCGCTGCGGAAAACATCACGATAATTGTTCACAGAAGACTTTGACTTCAAATTTTTGCCTTTTCCATTCCTCGAAGAGAAATCCAAACCAGTTCTGTTCTTGTTCACATGTGGATCCACAAGTCGTCCCCAAACTGCATTATGAACATTGCGCACAACCTGCTTCACACCCTTAAGAGAAACCACATAATTCTCATTCCTCCTTAAGTTATCAATGGATAAGGCTTGGAACTGGGTTCCAACATTAGCCTCATCCGCTTCTATAATACTGAAAGAGGATAGATGGGATATCAACAACCCCTACTCTCCATTTATGATCACTACCTTCCCTTCACGCACAAATTTCAGCTTCTGATGCAGAGTTGAAGTGACAGCCCCTGCTTCGTGAATCCATGGTCGTCCTAGCAAACAACTATATGCGGGAATAATGTCCATGACCTGGAAGGTTATCAAGAACAAATGTGGTCCTATGTGGATGGGTAAGTCCACCTCACCGATGACAGATTTCCTTGACCCATCAAAAGCCTTCACAATGATGCCACTCGGGCACATAGGTGTTCCCTGATACTTTAACTTCATGAGGGTACTCCTCGGTATAACATTCAACGCGGATCCATTATCAATCAACACATTGGATAGCGAGTTATTCTTGCAGTTCATAGATATGTGGAGGGCCAGGTTGTGATTCTTCCCTTCATCTGGTAACTCATCATCGCAGAAACTCAAGTTGTTACATGACGTAATGTTTCCAATTACACTGCTGAATTGATCTAACGACATGCCATTCTCTACAAAATCTTGATCTAGTACTCTCATCAGTGATTCTCTATGAGCGAAGGAATTCATCAATAAAGCTAGGATGGATATCTTTGAAGGAGTCTGCAATAGCTTGTCTACAATTTTGTAGTCGCTCATCTTAATTATCTTCAAGATATAATCCACTTCTTTCTCCAATGCATCTCCACTAGTCTCTCCTGCAGCCTTCTTAGACCCATTGTTCTCAGCAATTTTCTTTCCAGCAACAACATCTTTTCGTACAACCGGCACAAACACATGACCACTACGGGTCACCCTGCTATTATCAGCTATATTTCCAACATCTGGCATTGGCTGGATGGGAATTTCCACCCCATCTTCTAAGATTATAGCGTTGTATTTGTAAGGCACAACCTTATCTGATTTATAGGGAACATGATCTGGTAGACTAATTACCAATGGGGTAACAACTGGTTTGCTACGGTACTCCACCTCAAGATGAGCGAGCGCACCAAAACAAGGTACAATCACATTTACACCTTCCTCAACATAATCATCCCTCAAAAGGTTATTTCTGGCGAACAAAACTTCGTCCGAAGAGAAATACTCATCCGCGGAGGCATACTCTTCCTCTGATTCTTCTCCCATCAAACAAACTTCAACCATATCAATCTCGTGATAACCATCTCTCTGACCTGTGATCTTGATAGTTCCATTGTCTAACAGCATCTGAACACCCTCTCTTACAATAGAACATCCTCGGGGGTCTTGATAACAAACTATGCAAGACCCATATTGGTGTTCCACCTGACCAACAGTACGGCAGAAAGTAGCATGCAACTGTACGAGATCTTCATTCAAATGCTCTACTTCATAAATTCTGAATTCACCCGGACATCCAGAAACCATATTTACTTCCTATTCATACTCTGCCCTAGGCCTGATTATATGGATTAAACCTTCATCCATCATCTCCTGTAAATCAACCTTTATCTTCTCGCAACCCTGTATGTTTGCACTGTAAATAGCCCAACCGGCGTGGTCGTGCGCATAATAACTGAATTCAAAGAGGTATGTGTGCATCTTCACCAAATCCCTTCTAACCAGATTAATGTCAAAAATCCGGAAGTCGCCTGGACAACCTGCCACCATATTCATAACATTCACTCCCCCGTGCTTGGGTAGAGGATTGTCTTTCACATTAGGTCCCATGTCTTTGAAAGATAAAATTCCAGACTTCACCAACCTTTTCACTTCATTCCTCAAAGGATAACAATTTTCAACACTATGCCCTGGTGCTCCTTGATGAAAGGCACACGTCTGATCTTCTTTGTAATACCAAGGAAATGGTGATGGTACTGCTGGAGGTGGTCGTGTCTGGACCAACTTATTTTGAATCAATGCTGGTAGTAGCTCTGTATAACTCATGGGAATAGGGTCGTAGTTCTCCCTTCTCTGATTATTCCCTTGGTTCCCCTGCTGGGACTATCTTTGATAAGCAACAGTAGTCGGAGCGTCATTCATAATAGGAGTCACTGAAGCAACTTGCTGGTGACGCTGATAATTCCTTCTAGGAGTGTTCACTCTCCTCTCTTGTATAACAACATTTGTATCCCCCTCTTTCTTCTTTGTAAACCCATAAGCTGGCTTTTTCACACTTCCGAATCCTTCACCCTTTGTCAAACAGCCTTCTCTTACTGCCTCTTCTAGGCGGACACCCATTCCTACCATCTCTGTAAAATCACTTGGGGCACTTGCTACCATTCTTTCGTAGTAGAAATCACTCAGTGTCTTCAGAAAAATCTTAGTCATTTCCTTCTCTTCCATAGGAGGAATCACTTATGCAGCCACTTCGCGCCACCTCTGAGCGTACTCTTTGAATGATTCTCTGTCTTTCTGAACCATGGCCCTAAGCTGGTCACAGTCAGGCGGCATGTCCATATTGTACTTGTATTGTTTAATGAACGCTTCTCCCAAATCACTAAAAGCATGGATGTTGGCGCTGTCTAAACTCATGTACCATTTCAACGCTGCACCGATCAGACTATCCTGGAAAAAGTGAATCAGCAGGCGCTGATCATCGGTGTGGGTAGACATTCTCCTCACATACATCACCAAGTGAGCACGAGGGTAAGTGTTGCCCTTGTACTTCTCAAACTCCGGGACTTTGAACTTAGCAAGCACTTTAACATTTGGGACCAAACACAGCTCATTCACATTCTGCCCAAATAGCTCTTTTCCCCTAAGAGCCTTTATCTCTCTTTACATTCTATCAAACTTCTCTTGGAAATCATCCATTCTGTCATAAAGACCCAAATCTTCACTCGGCGGAGGGAAAGGACGACACACATCTTCAAACGAAACCAAATTCACCGAAGGAGGTGCAGCAGGAACAATATGCACCACAGGAGGTGATAGAGTAACAACATTTGGAACCATTGGAGCATCTTGGGGGCCCAAATTGAAACCTTCAAGTGTAAAATTCTCTGGCATTCGCCATGGATATCCTTGAGGCATGCGGTTTTGAACAACAACTGGATTAGCGGATATAGGAACAGTTGGAACTTCAGTATTTGCCCTTGTTGGTTGAGGTTGAACACTCGGTGGCTGATTCTAAGCAACCACCAGAGCTTCCATCAGAGTAGTTAAGTTGTCCAAACCAGCCTTCAAAGCAAAAACTTCTTCTCGCAGCTCGCGATTCTCCTGTTCTAAGTTATCCATCTTCTTTTTGAAGTTAGCTCGAGTGTTGTAGTGATGAGTCATCTTGCTGAACGAAGCAAAAAGCTGGGTAAGGCACCTGGATATGCATAATAAATGCAAGAAATATGTGTGATATGATGCATGATGTGCAACGCATATGATTATTTTTACTTTATCATTTAATATTTCAAGGGATTTAACATTTATAGACATATTGCAAACATCAAAATAATAACACATTTGAAATACTGAAAAAAATTTATTATAATAAATTCAAAAATGGATTACAAGTTTCAATGATCCCAAGTACAAGATGAAAATACAATCTAAAAAAAATCCGAGAGAAAGAAGCTGATGGAGATCACTCTATACGCTGGCGCTTCCCCGTGAGCCTGGCAATCTGAGCCTTCAACCTATAGTTTTCTTCCACATGTCTGATGGCAACCTCCTTCCAATCACCTGGATCAGGAAATAAGCAATCAGCACCTGTTTGAGGCTTAGGAGAAAATAAATCCCCTTGCTTCTCCATAGATTCTACCGCTCGACTCTCAAGGATCTCGATCAAATCATCTTTCTCCTTCAAGTCTGCTATGTAGGAACACTCTAAACTCTAGAACTTGTTCTTCCAAGCATCTCTTTCTTGTTGCATCCTAACCAAAGCAAGCTGTAACTCTTCTAGATCATCTAATAAAGGAGGAGTGGTCTTCACAAATAGATCAGGCATGGGTGTCTCCCGAGTATACGACATCTTCAACTGAATGGCTCTCGATCGGACCCACTGAAGATATGGCTCCAAAGAAACAGTACCCCTAGGTCCCAAATCCTTCCTACTCTTCTTATGAATGTGACGCCAGGACTTTGCAATCTTCTCCCTAGCTTCCCTGTAGTCTTCTCCTTCCTTCAAAAAGAAACTACTCAAATGAATACTGTTTGGTTTATCCCTCATCGGATAACCAAGTTATCACCGTGTAAGAACAGGGTTATATTTAATTCCTCCCTTTTTAGCAAGAAACAGTACATTGGGGAAACTACCACAACTGTCAATAATCTCCACATCTTGATAAGCTCGATGATACCAATCAATATCTGAGTGAGTAAGTGCCATGATCTTAGGAGCCCAACAGGGTTCCTTCTTGACATCCCAAAATGCATCAGACTGAGGCATATGAGAGATAAACCACCGGTACAACAAAGGCGTGCAACAGATAATCATTCACCCATGATAAGAACTTCGAAGATGGACAGAGTAATAAGCATCACCCAACAGTGTAGGAACCGGGTTTCCAATCATGAAAATCCTAATGGTGTTAATGTTGACAAACTTGTCCACATTAGGAAATAAGAATAATCCATAAGCAAGCAGAGCAAAGATGGCCTCAAAAGAAACCGTACTCGTCATTCTGGAAAAGTAATGATCTTTCTCCAATAAGAACTGGGCTGGTAATCCTCTAATCCCTCCTTTAGTAGTCATGTGGGCTTCCACCTCAGACTTCCCCAGATGAATCAAAGCAGCAATCTCATGTGGTTTTGGCTCACCCTCTAAACCAGTAAAAGGAACATGATCGGTAACGGGTAAATCCAATAGATAAGAATACTCCTCCAGTGTAGGCATCAACTGATAATCGGGAAAAGTAAAGCAGTGATACACTGGATCATAGAACTGGACCAAGGTCGAGAGAATACCCTCCTTCATCTTCAGCTTCATGAGAGGAATGATGGATCCATACTTTTTCCGAAAGTCTGCAGGACACTCGATCTCTAGAATTAGACTGACCGACTCATCTATCTTGGGATCCTTGAAACTGTATTTCCCGGTCTTTCTCTTTCCAGAATCCATGGTTAACAGTACTTGAGATATTCACAAATAGTCAACCTTTAAATCGCTTGAAATATTGTTTTTCTTCAAAAGATGCTTATGAGTGCATGGATGCATGATGCAGCAATCACACACAAAATCACACATATAGGGTTCATAGGTTCAACGTCACGAGCATGAGGTCGAAGGTACTACCCATAAGGTGTTGGTCTAAGAGTTATCACCTACTGAACAAGGTTCTAGAGGTTCCCAGAGTCTACATCCTTCCTTCGGATATTACCAACTTCCCGATTAACTCGGTAATTAGTAATATTCTCAAGAAAGACTCGTCCGAGCGTAGTATCGTGTGACAACTATTTCTGGATTACTCCGTCATAGCTTCCGCACTACATCTAAAAGGCCAAGATAGGTTTGGTATTCTACGGTCCTCAGTTTCAGCAGGCTTCTAGGTCGAAAGCAGTACGTCTTCTTGATTACTCGGTAAACGAGACTACAGTCAAAGGGGCCTCCACTGAGTGGGGGATCTCATGCCTCCTTTTTTGGGGTTACTCCCTCAAAGTTAACATGACTATACCGCCCGTCCTATCTTAAAGTTTTCCCGAGTCCGGGTATAGGACTTATGAGTAATCACCAAGCACCCTGTAAACCAGGAAAATCCAAACAAACATATATACAAAATATAACACATAAACAACAATAACACATATACAGCTATAAACAAAGATAGGCTCAACCCACTTAGGAATGGACCAGCAAGAGGTCAATCTTTCCCCAGTGAAGTCGCCATTTTTTCTGTAGCGGTAGAAATGTTCAAGGCTAAGCCATTGGATTGACTAGACTTTATACAAATCGAAATAAAAATCGCCACCGCGCTTTATTGTTTCCTAAGGAATGTGAAAAGAGCGAATAACCCAAAAAAAGAGGGAAAGATTCAAGGTAAGGGGGTTGGTTATGCAAAGGGAAGGTATTAGCACCCTAAACATATACGGTACTCCGCAGGAACCTCTTTGTAAAATATGTATATTTTGGCTATAAAAAATGTGTTGTATAGAAAATGGATGGTGGAGGTGAGAAAAGAAATATATATTTCTTATGATTTTTGCACCCGCCGCGGTTGCGAACCTTTAGTGCCTACATACCACCTTTCGTGCAATAGGGGATCAGGGTACACGTAGTTCCTCTTTTAAAAATTTGAAACACAAGTGTGTTGGTTAATTTTAAGAGATAAGACATCATCGTCATTGTCCGTGTGGAAAACATACTTACTACCCATAATCATGAGAAAGGAGAATTTGTATCATGTCAAAGTGGAGGATATGGCTTGGATTTTAAAATCAACAACTCCTCACTCAACACCCAAGTGGAAAATATCTCACTTCACTACATATTTTAGAAGTATAGTTGTTTGCATCACCACAAGGATTGACAAGAGTCTAACCTTTTGAGAAAAGTTTTAAAGATAAAAAAAGCCAAAGTGGCAAAATGGTTTGAAATGAGATTGGTTGACTTTTAGTCTTCTCACAAAAAATGTCAAGGTATTATTCAATTGATTGGAGTTTATTTATGAAAAGATTTTGAAAATGCATGGACATAAGTCCAAGTTTATTATGAAAGTGTTTAAGTTCCAAAACAAGAAAGATTTTCAAAGGAGGGAGAAGATTTTTGAAATTAAAGAAGATGGGAGGAGAAGAAGAGGCTATCCTAAAGCATAAGGTAAAAGCTAAGGATAAGAACCATCTAACCAACAAGAAGCCAAAACTTGACATTATGAGCCAAGATATAATTCCCATTCTTTGGATTGAAATCAAGCAAGCAAAGATACTAGACCTCTTCAAGTGTATTAAGTCTTCATAAAAATTGGGCAGAGTAACGGTTGTATGCGGGTGAATTCCAGATTACAAACAAAGGATGTAATCACAAAAACCTGCACACAAAAACAAACAAGCAACCCAATGTATTGAGGTAAACCTCAAGAGATCCAAACAAAAATAATCAGATAAGATCACAAGGTCTCCAAGATAGTCCATGGTTTCTAATACCTAGTCCAAGAAAAAGTCCCATGCTCCATAATGCCAAGGATAGTAACCAAATAGTCCAAGTTCCATTAAATATTTTTAGGGTTTAAGTTGATTATTAAGTATCTTAAGCAAAGAAAAGAAAAGCTAAAGTGAGCAAAGTAAAAATGACAAGAAAATAAAATACTCAAATGAGCAAAGATGAAAATGGCATGAAATAAAAAATGCTAAAAGATAAATAGTGCATAAAGCATAAAAGAATAAACGCATAAAATAAAACAAGTTAATAATTAGTGGTTAGTTGGATGACCATCTTGAAACTTGCATTTGGAACTCATTAGAGGATTGGTAGAACCAAAGCCTCCACACAACAAGTTGCATTTGCTTTTTGTCAAGTATATCATCCATTTGGAATTCTCACAAGTACCATTTAATGATCAACGATGTTTAAGTGATCTGCATTGACTAAAGGTGTTGTAGATTCATTAGAGGATTGGTAGAACCAAAGCCTCCACACAATGAATCTCAAGGTTATTGGATCAAATTAACATACTTGGGCTTGCAATCATAAGTTTGAGCCACGAATGATCATTTATTCGAATCGGGAAAAATTTTAGCGCTATGATAAGCAATCGTAAGTGGACTTATATAGAAGTCGCACCTATTTTGAGGCCGGTCAATAGCAATCTATGCACCATTTGTTTTGAGACATGATATAGAGATTATGCTCTAACAACATTTAGTGCAATGAGAAGGGGATGAGATGAAGAGGAATTAGGCTAAAAAGAGAAACCACATTTGAATTAAGAATTTAATCAAACTATTATTAAAATCATTCATCCATTTTGGTGGAGTTTGTGATCGGTGGGAATGAGAACTGACTGTTTTGGAATGCTGGTTCGCGTTTGCATTTCGCAAAATGTCGCGGTAAGCAAGAGTCGCCACCGTCTTTTATTTTAACCAACAAGGAAAGGACAAAAGCACAGAAAAATTCCTTTTCGAGATGTTTCTCGGGTTCGGGAGGTAGATTATAGAAAGGGAAGGTGTTAGCACCCTTTCTATCCGTGGTTATCCACGGGCTCTTAGGTACTTGCTCAAAGTGTTTTCAAAATTTTTTTCTTTTCTTGTGTTTGTGGGTTTTGAAAAGAGTTTTGTTTGAAAACTTCGATTTAACTCTTGTTTCTGTCCTCAAGAGTGTATGAAGTGTTGTTGAAAACTTTGTTTGAAAAGTGTAAGTGTGAAAAATTTGTTTTGTTTTGAAAGAGCAAGTACCTAAGAACCTTTACCTACTCAAAAGGAATTAAACTGTGTAAATGTCCCTTTAGACAATGCTATCCCACTATTGAGGAGTAGGTAGCACCGTCGTTGGAGTTTTCGGGTCAATTCGTTTTATGGGACGTGTGGTCACTAAAGCAACGTTATGACGCCTTAGCGGTAACCCTAATGTCTTAGATCATTTTCTGAGGCAACCGTTTTGAGGCAACTTTGATCTTTGGACAGGAGAGCGACCTCTAAAAATTACTATACTCAATGACCACGTTTGAGGCAACCAAGTGAGGCATACCTTAGGAGTGGCATGTGCAAGTGTGTCAATTTTCAGTTATGTTATCTTTACATGTCATGGTGAGCTACGGTTGATTTTAATTTAAGATAGATCTTGTCATGCAGAGCCTAGTTAGCATACATCTAGCAGTTAGTGGTTGCGGAAAATAAAACTAAGCTATTACAAGGTGTCGGGTATTTACATCGCCAAAGACAAACCCTTGAAAAGTAAATGCGGAAAGTAACTAAAAGCGGTAAATGAAAAATCCTAAGTTAAAAATATTACATCCTCGGAGCAATTACATTATATGGATCAAAATAATATGCGCGAGAAAAGTTGAATCAGGTTGTCCTTTAGGGTTTTGACCCTTTTTGAAGAAAGCATGTTTTTGGTCTTTTTTGAATTAAGAATCAAGTCTAAATTAATAATGGAATTAAAGAAAATATTTTTGAGTTTTATTTTAATTGAGGAAATAAAATCAGAAATATAAAAAAAAAACCTAATTCTAAGTCAATTTTAATTTATTGCAAAAATGTTAAGATTAAACCTAATTAAAAAACTAAATTAATTGGTTAATAATTTCTTTACAAAAATAAAATAGTGAAGTTACTAAATATTATTTTTGTGTTTTCTGATTTTTAGGAAAAAAATTAAGGGTTGATTAATTAACAATAAAAATAATGAAAGCAAATTAAAGAAAGAAAATAGAAAAGAAGTAAACCAAAGGGGGGTTGGGCCCCAAATCAGGAGGTTTGGTCAGCATTTTCTTGGCCCAAACATATTCCAGCCTGCTTTGACTTTCAGATTGCATGTGCGCTTGTTGACCAGGGTTCATGGTGAACCTCCATCCTGGACTATTGGATCTGGATCTGGAACCACCTGGCACGTTGAGATCTGAGAACGTATGGTAGTCCCTGCCTGAAGCGCTGCATGTGAATACCTGAAGGAAAAACACAACAAAGTTTCGGGGGTCCTGGGATTCGAACCCAGGTCCCAAGGGGTCTTGCACTAACGCGTTCACCAACCAACCAGTTTGTTCAATTTGTCATTGGAATAAGAAATAAATAATATATGGGAAAACCAATGAATATGCTTGAAAATAAGAAAAACGCGCTAATTCTCAAACAGGGCAATCACGTTAGGACACCTCTTCATTTTCTTCACGAAACCTGGTTCGATTACCTGCAGATTTTGTTCCACAGGAAGATTCGTAGCCTCTCTCAAAAATTCTCCCCAGGCCACAAAAACGCAAGCTAAGAGTACCACTATACTCGTCTCACTCCTCTGAACTCATCCATGGCCATTGTTGGCCTTGATTTTACCTGCAATTAAAACGCCTAAAAAAACATATGCAAGAAACCTAGGTTCTGGGTAGGGGGTTAGAGGTCACGAAAATACAATCAAATAATGCAGAATCATTAGAATTTTAATGGCAAGTATGAATGTGCAATCAAATTGGCAAAAAATGCAAGGAGGATGATTTATGATTTCATGCGCAGAGGCAATCTCAAGAACACTTACAACGTGTTATAGACGATGGAAATGCTTGGCTTTGATCCCTACAGCTTCACAGGATATCAGGCAAGGGTGCTACGTTTTGCTTTTGGTCTGAATTCACCTCTGAGCCGAAACTTGATCACCACTTTTTCAAGGGTTTTTTGCAAAGTTGTATGGCCGTTTCTGCAGAATTTTTGTGTATTC
Source organism: Vicia faba (assembly GCA_948472305.1). Lineage (NCBI taxonomy): Eukaryota > Viridiplantae > Streptophyta > Magnoliopsida > Fabales > Fabaceae > Vicia > Vicia faba. The sequence goes on from OX451738.1 coordinate 460,022,024, forward strand.
TTTTCGTGTCTGCAGAGTTTTAGCTGTGTTCTTTCCCCTGTGTGTGCAGAGCTTCGTGTCTGATTTGTTTATGAGCATGAGGTTTATATAGCCAAGGAAATTAGGTCAACATTTGTGTATCAAATCTTGGTCCATTATGATGAAGAGATTTGATTTGATTTCTTCATAAAGACTTGCTATATTTGATTCAATCATGTTCCAGTCTATTTCCATGCGTTACTGCCAGCCTATTATGAGCTGCTTGGGCCTCCAACATGATGGAAATCAAAAGCTGACTTGCCCCTTCGAATTTGCTCTCTTCGATTGCTTCAAAGTCCAATTCGAATCACTCCAGTCACAACCCCTTCGATTGAGATTCCCCCTGCTTCGATTGCATATTTTTCAGGGACACATGCCATTGTGAACTTTGGGTATTCTGGATAGGTTAGGATATGTGTTTTTGCTTAGTCATGCCAACTTGCTTCCTTACTTCGAATCTGCCTTCTTTGCCAGTTTCAAAGTCCAATTCGAATCTATTTAGAACATTCCCTATCAGACAACTTCGACCTGCCCTTGGCCTTGTGATGAGTCTGAGTTCTGATTCGAGATGTCCAGAACTTCCTTTATCAGAGCATCTTAGATTAAGATAAACTCTGCACTGAAATGCCATTCGAAGGTCATTTCGTTCTGATGTTCTGATTGAGGTAAAGTATGAAGTTCCAGTCGAAGGACCCTCTTAAGTACTAGTTGAAGCATTGTGAAATTGACTTAATCGAAGGGTCCAGCGCTCAATCAAAGACTTGCACACCAAATCTTGATCGAAGGAGGTCCAGCGCTCAATCGAAGACTTGCAGACCAAAGCTTGATCGAAGGAGGTCCAGCGCTCAATCGAAGACTTGCAGACCAAAGCTTGATCGAAGGGTTCCAAACACCTAATCGAAGCTTACTAATCAGAGCCTGATCAAAGAGTGCTAAATGCCCAATCGAAGAGTGCCAAATGCCCAATCGAAGACTGGTGAGCCAAGCCTGATCAAAGTATTTTGGATGCCCAATCGAAGACTTTTCCCAGATGCCAATCAAAAGGCATTTTGTTCATCTTCAAGAAACTTTATTTTTCTCAGGCAAGGGTTTATGACCAACCATGTAAGGGAAGACCTTTGAAAACATGAGAGGGCAAATTTTGGGGTACAACAGTTGCCCATGTTCAATTTTCTTAAACGTGAGGATACATATTGGCTTTCGATCCTTTCGTGATCCAAAGGTGGAAGATAATTGAACACTAGAGTGCCCAGAAATTTGCACTCGCATGGTGTAGTATCAGCATTGTGACGTTGGGAATGGGCTTACAGATGCCATTTGGAGGTTGTTGGTAGGAGGATGGGCTTACAGATGCCATCTGCAGGAGTGTCGATCGCATAAGAGATTCCTTAGCGAGAACTTGCATACCTGAGAAAGAAAGATGGTCTTCCTAGCTTGTTACAGGTGTTAATCTTTAATCTCTTCATGTAGATGATTTTCCTGGATGGTTTCAGGTATTAATCTACAATCAGTCGTTCACAGATAGCCTTCCTGGCTTGTTACAGGTATTGATCTTCAATCTCTTCATGTAGATAACTTTCCTGGCTTGTTACAGGTATTGATCTATAATCAGTCGTCCACAGATATTTTCCTGGCTTGTTACATGTATTAATCTGGAACTTAAAGAGGTTGGCCGATGAGATAGTTGTCCTGGCTGGTTTCAGGTATTAATCTCTGACCTGAGAAAGAAAGATGGTCTTCCTGGCTTGTTACAGGTATTGATCTTCAATCTCTTCATGTAGATAACTTTCCTGGCTTGTTACAGGTATTAAACTGGGACTTGAAAAGGTTAATGGTAGAGTCTTTCTGGAGATGGGCTTAGAGATGCCATCCAGAAATGATTGCTGACCCGCAATGTTGTAGGCCAAAAGAATGAGTATCAAAATGGTATTCGTGTCTGGAATGCCATTGAACTGTATCGGGGACTGAGAAGGAACCTGGGTAAGGTTACTTCATGATGAGTCCATGTAAAACTTCATCTGGAAAGGAGGAACCTGTGTAGGGTTTCCTGATAACGAGTCCGTGTAAAACTTCATCTGGAAAGGAGGAACCTGTGTAGGGTTGCCTGATGATGAGTCTGTGTAAAACTTTATCTTTGGAAAGAGAGAACCTGCGTAGAGTTTCCTGATGATGAGTCTGTGTAAAACTGCATCTTGGAAAGAGAGGGCCTGTGTAGGGTTTCCTGATGATGAGTCCGTGTAAAACTGCATCTGAAATTTCCTGAGAAGGAACCTGTGTAGGGTTGCCTGATGATGAGTCCATGTAAAACTGCATCTTGGAAAGAGAGGGAACCAGTGTAGGGTTTCCTGATGACGAGTCAGTGTAAAAATTCATCTTTGGAAAGGAGGAACTTGGGTAAGGTTACTTTGGGATAAGTCCGTGTAAAACTTCTGAGGGAACCTGGGTAAGGTTACTTTGGGATAAGTCCGTGTAAAACTTCTGGAGGAACTTGGGTAAGGTTACTTTGGGATAAGTCCGTGTAAAACTTCAGAATGAACCGGGGTAAGGTTGCTCTATGATAAGTCCGTGTAAAACTTCAGAATGAACCGAGGTAAGGTTGCTGTGAGATAAGTTTGTGTAAAACTTCATTCAGAAATATATGAGAAAGGACCCGTGTAGGATTTTTCAGGATGAACCCGTGTGAAGCTGTATTTGATCATGCAGATATTTACTCTGTTTAGCTTCTGGAGTTAATCTTGACCTTGCTGGAAGTTGTTGATGATAATCATCTTTCCTGAAAAGGTACATGATTAATGACATGTATTGTATTATGATGTTCTCAAAATAGATGAGATTATGTTGTATGCAATATGTATGCGCACGTCATGATGTATGGACATGAAATGCTATTGTGGTACGTCTGAGTTTGGGAGAATAAATCCCTGACTGTTGTAGGAGAATAAAGAGTTTCACTCGCTGGAGATGACGACCGAAGATGATTGGGAGGATAATCCTGTAGGAGAGAATAACTCCGCTGGGGAATGGACTGACGAGGAAATGACTCTGTGGGGAGTATATACTCTGCTAGAAGATCTGCTGATTTGGAGAAATAAAACTCAGCTGGGGATGAATTACTGTTGCTGGTGACAGTGAACCCTGTTGGGGATAGAAAGAACTTCGCTGGGGATGATCTTTCAGTTGCCACTTGCTGAGGATAACCCAGTTAGACTCTTGTGAGGATAACCTCAGAATTTGGCTGAGGAGACTTATTTGTGCTTTGCAGGGGACAAGCTTCCAGAGTCTACTGGGGAAGAAGAGTTGTGGTCCTTTGATTTATAGTAGTCGGAGAGGCAACCCAAGCTGGGGAATCCTGGTGTTGTTGGGGAAATAAACCTTGTCGTCAGTCCGCTAAAGAGGTGACATCTTCGTTGGGGGAAGTCCTCGAGGATTCTTGAGGTTAATTCAGTTGGGGAAAGGTTTTCAGAGATTAAACCCTTGCTGGGGAATCATACTATGAGAAGGATTTTGGGGAGATTTGTCATTGCCCCTAGTAGCAAGTGTTTGTGACATTGCCAGAAAATGTTTAATTGTACGTAACCCTTCACTGAGATTGATGTTCAATGCCCCAAGTGACGTAGATGGAGACTTGCCCCTGGTTACTCTGTACTTCTTCAGAGATTTCTTGAAATCTTGACTGGACTGCCCAGGTGTGCTGGATAGTGACATGTCAAGTCCCCTTGTTGATAGGAGATTTGTCAATGGAAGTGTTATCCTTTTTGAAGTGATTTTGTTCACTGAGAGGGCTTTCGTTCATCGAATATTCGTTGTGTGAATTTCTCCGCTGTCAAACAAATAGCCAAATGCGAACAGTGATATTCAAATAATGCAAAGTTTATGCTTGTCTCGAAGTTTTGAAAAATGCGTTTTTTAGCAGAAAACTTTTTATAAGACAAATTCAACACAAGATTTAGGGCAAAGCCTTACAGGAGTCAGGATACCTTTTGTAACAGTATGCTTTTGAACTAACCCATGCTTCAATTAGGACTTTTAAAGGGTTGTAATGTGGCTTGGTTCACGGTTTAAGAAACAAAGGATAAAGGCTCAAAGTATATTTGTACCCACCCGCTCTTCGTGATGTTCTTCAATCCTAAACTCCCTTAATTGTGCATTTGAACTCCAAATGAGTCTGGAACGATGTTTTTGGTGATGGTTCACACAAGTTGAATTTGTTGGAAGGCAGTCATTTTTGCAACATTTTTCATGTTGTTGAGGATTTGTAGCGACCTCGTTCTTTTGATTTGTTATCCCTAACTTTTGCCTGACTGTTTCTATTTTCGAGATTACAGTCAGCGGGATGCCCCAGCTTTCTTAAGCCTCCTTTATAGGTTTTGGATCAGTGGGCTTTTTTCTTTTGAGAGATTAACTGCCTATGAGATAAGGAACCACCACTGTCTTTTGATTCCAGAGGAATGCTTTTGATGTCGTTCATTGTATTATGAACTGAGAGTTTTTCAACTTCAATGCGCACCTTTTGAATTAACTGAGAGACTACCCTGCCCCAGGTTTAAATTAAAGGTTTCAATTTGTGTTTAAAACAGAAAACTCCTACTTCTTTGGCTCGAAGGGGTTGACTAGGGATTATCTTCCTTATAACTCCAGTGTTTAGGATTTGAAAGAAATGCCTGTACATCGTCAGCAGGGTCTGTTCAAAAGCATATTGTATGAAATTATGGCATCGTTTCGTCATCCTCCCTCTAAAGGCTTGTAACTTTTAGCAAGAGTTGAATGAGTAAAAAGCATAGTTTAAATGTAATTAAAATGATTGGATCAAATCAAGACAAACATATGAAATGCATTAATGAAACAAAGCTTGGCATTAATAGATAATTGTTTGAATAACAAAGAGATTACAACTTGAAAATTCAGATGAAACAAAGGCATTCTCAATGGTTTGGCGTAGAAGCAATGATTATGCTAGAGTCTCCGGAGGACCAAACTCAATCTCCTTGGCATCAATCAAATTCTGAATCTTGTACTTCAATGCCCAACAATCGTTAGTATCATGCCCGGGACTGTCAGAATGATAAGCGCAGGTCGCATTAGGATTTTAGTTAGGAGAAGAAGTCTTGGGGTTTGGATGAGGTCCTATCAATGTAATTAGATTCATCCTCAATAGTTGTTGAAACGCTTGAGACAACGGCATGTTGATGTTGGTGAACTGTCTTTTAGGCTCATCTGGCTTTCGTTGATTTCCCTTTTGCTGTTGTCGGTGTGACGCAGAACCAGAAATCTGGACTGCCCCTACGTGTTGGTCATGGCGACCCTTTTGACTGTACACAGCATTAGACTCTTTCTTCCCATTGTAGGGATTTTTCTGAGCATCAGAAGGTGTAGCTTCTTGAATCTTCCCATTTTTTATGTTAGCTTCAATCCTCTCACCAGTCAAGATAAGGTCTGTAAACCCGGCTGAAGATTTTCCAATCAAATGATTAAAGAATGGACCAGACAGGGTCCCCAAAAACATATCAACAAGTTCACGATCAGTCAAAGGTGGTTGCACCCTTCCGGCAAGGTCTCTCCATTTTTGAGCATAGTCCTTAAAGCCTTCGCCTATACCCATAGACATACCCTGAAGCTGAGTACGCGTGGGAGCCAGGTCGGCATTATACTGGTATTGCTTGTAAAAAGCAGCAGCAAGGTCCTCCCAGTTGCAGATGTTAGCTCCTTCCAGTTGGCTGAACCATTCAAGTTGAGTCCCTGACAGACTATCTTGAAAGAAATGAACCCAGAGATTTCTATCAACAGTGTAGGGTTGGATCTTCCTCACATATGACCGGAGGTGCAGCTTTGGACAGGAAGCTCTGTCGTACTTGGCAAAGGCAGGTGCCTTGAATTTATGGGGAATCACCACCCTATAGGATAGACCTAGATCTCCGAAGTCCAGAACGGGAACCTTCTGTATTTCCATGGCGCTCAAACGGTCTTCCAGCTGTTTGTACTTATCCTCAACGGGAGGATACTGTTCTTCATCATAGTCCGTCTCGTTGTCAGAGACTATAGGGCTAGGAGCCCTCCTTTCTTGTGGACTGTCTTTCCCTCCAGATGAGGTGGTCAGATCAACTTCGTTTTGCAGCCTGTTTCCAAACCTGCGTCCGGTGTTGAACAGGACGGTCCTCTTTTTCTTCTTCTTCCTCTCTTTCAGAATCAGGGTCTTCAGGTCCTGCTGACCCTTAGCTAGGCTCATAACCAACTCTTGAAACTGGGAATTTTGGGCCTGGAGGGCCTTGATAGCTTGCTCAGTGGAAGATTCAGTAGACATGATGATTGCTGAAATAAACAGCGAAGAAGATAAGAGACCTGTACTGGGAGACCTGTTATGCAATGATATGTATGATATATGTATGCAATGTTTTCAAGGATCTCGCAGGGTAAACAAGAAACTGTTAGAATTTGAATCTGGTAGCTTGATTGAAGGAACTTCACTTTGCTGAGAGTCCTTCTTCAAGAGTCAAGCTCACCATATCGAGTGGGTCATAGCCCCTGACTCAAGTTATCATGCTTGGATTTCTAGACAACTTTGGCTAGAGGAAAATAAATCCCCTTTGCCCCTTGATGGACAATTGATTTATCATAATCTGCATCACAAGCCCTTGAGATCCTTGAAATGGTTAAGGAAAATGCTATGGTATGATGTTATGATGTTATGTACAGGTATGCAAAAGTGTGAGGTGTAAGTAAGCCCTGCAATAAATCCAGAGTATTGGATAAGGACTGTAAACAAAACCTGCAGGGAACTCATGTTGTCAGATAACAAGTATGTGCAAGTAGTTCAGATTTAAAGGCACACAAGTCACACAAATAGCCTTAAGTTTAGGCTGGCATGGAGTTTAGGTATTACCCTCTTTCAGTTCAGTTGGTTCAAACCTGTCCTAAAAATAGTAATCGGGTTCTAGAGGATCTCAATATCACTGACTACCCTCAATCGGTCATAATTCCAGTTTAGCAACCTTTTCTTGCGGCCGTAATCATCGCGAGAGTTTAGTCTCAATGAGTGTAGCATACTGCTACTGTTCTATGGCCAAGTTGGTCAATTTAAGGTTCTAAGGTCAGTTGGTGCTTAATGACTCCTCAGAAGACCCATATTCTCCTCGTTTCAACACAAGGGATATCGGTACAGACCAAGGTGCCACACCAATGTAGCTACTGCTTCATCCGTGTCGGTCTATGCCGGACAGATCCCTCACAGTTTATTGCTACTTACCTAAAAAGGGTACCCCCAGATCTGGGTTAGGATCTATAGAACTCCAATACAAGCCCACAAAATTTAAAGCATACAAAGCATACAATTGAAAACACAAGTGATCTAATCCTAAGGTACACCTCACAATACTTTCCCCAGTAGAGTCCCCAGTTCTGTGATCGTTGGGAATGAGAACTGACTATTTTGGAATGCTGGTTCGCGTTTGCGTTTTGCAAAATGTCGCGGTAAGCAAGAGTCGCCACCGTCTTTTATTTTATCCAACAAGGAAAGGACAAAAGCATAGAAAAAATCATTTTCGAGATGTTTCTCGGGTTCGGGAGGTAGACTATAGAAAGGGAAGGTGTTAGCACCCTTTCTATCTGTGGTTATCCACGGGCTCTTAGATACTTGCTCAAAGTGTTTTCAAAAAGTTTTGCTTTTCTTGTGTTTGTGGGTTTTGAAAAGAGTTTTGTTTGAAAACTTCGATTTAACTCTTGTTTCTGTCCTCAAGAGTGTATGAAGTGTTGTTGAAAACTTTGTTTGAAAAGTGTAAGTGTGAAAAATTTGTTTTGTTTTGAAAGAGCAAGTACCTAAGAACCTCTACCTACTCAAAAGGAATTAAACTGTGTAAATGTCCCTTTAGACAATGCTATCCCACTATTGAGGAGTATGTAGCACCGTCGTTGGAGTTTTCGGGTCAATTCGATTTAAGGGACGTGTGGTCACTAAAGCAACGTTAGGACGCCTTAGCGGTAACCCTAATGTCTTAGATCATTTTCTGAGGCAACCGTTTCGAGGCAACTTTGATCTTTGGACAGGAGAGCGACCTCTAAAACTTCCTATACTCAATGACCACGTTTGAGGCAACCAAGTGAGGTGTACCTTAGGAGTGGCATGTGCAAGTGTGTCAATTTTTAGTTATGTTATCTTTACATGTCATGGTGAGCTACAGTTGATTTTAATTTAAGATAGATCTTGTCATGCATAACCTAGTTAGCATACATCTAGCAGTTAGTGGTTGCGAAAAATAAAACTAAGCTATTACAAGGCGTCGGGTATTTACATCGCCAAAGACAAACCCTTGAAAAGTAAATGCGGAAAGTAACTAAAAGCGGTAAATGAAAAATCCTAAGTTAAAACTATTACATCCTCGGAGCAATTACAATATATGGATCAAAATAATACGCGCGAGAAAAGTTGAATCAGATTGCCCTTTAGGGTTTTGACCCTTTTTGAAGAAAGCATGTTTTTGGTCTTTTTTGAATTAAGAATCAAGTCTAAATTAATAATGGAATTAAAGAAAATATTTTTGAGTTTTATTTTAATTGAGGAAATAAAATCAGAAATATAAAAAAAAACCTAATTCTAAGTCAATTTTAATTTATTGCAAAAATGTTAAGATTAAACATAATTAAAAAACTAAATTAATTGGTTAATAATTTATTTACAAAAATAAAATAGTGAAGTTACTAAATATTATTTTTGTGTTTTCTGATTTTTAGGAAAAAAATTAAGGGTTGATTAATTAACAATAAAAATAATGAAAGCAAATTAAAGAAAGAAAATAGAAAAGAAGTAAACCAAAGGGGGGTTGGGCCCCAAATCAGGAGGTTTGGTCAGCATTTTCTTGGCCCAAACATATTCCAGCCTGCTTTGACTTTCAGATTGCATGTGCGCTTGTTGACCAGGGTTCATGGTGAACCTCCATCCTGGACTATTGGATCTGGAACCACCTGGCACGTTGAGATCTGAGGATGTATGGTAGTCCCTGCCTGAAGCGCTGCATGTGAATACCTGAAGGAAAAACACAACAAAGTTTCGGGGGTCCTAGGATTCGAACCCAGGTCCCAAGGGGTCTTGCACTAACGCGTTCACCAACCAGCCAGTTTATTCAATTTGTCATTGGAATAAGAAATAAATAATATATGGGAAAACCAATGAATATGCTTGAAAATAAGAAAAACGCGCTAATTCTCAAACAGGCCAATCACGTTAGGACACCTCTTCATCTTCTTCACGAAACCTGGTTCGATTAGCTGCAGATTTTGTTCCACAGGAAGATTCGTAGCCTCTCTCAAAAATTCTCCCCAGGCCACAAAAACGCATGCTAAGAGTACCACTATACTCATCTCACTCCTCTGAACTCATCCATGGCCATTGTTGGCCTTGATTTTGCTTGCAATTAAAACGCCTAAAAAAACATATGCAAGAAACCTAGGTTCTGGGTAGGGGGTTAGAGGTCACGAAAATACAATCAAATAATGCAGAATCATTAGAATTTTAATGGAAAGTATGAATGTGCAATCAAATTGGCAAAAAATGCAAGGAGGATGATTTACGATTTCATGCGCAGAGGCAATCTCAAGAACACTTACAGCATGTTATAGACGATGGAAATGCTTGGCTTTGATCCCTACAGCTTCACAGGATATCAGGCAAGGGTGCTACGTTTTGCTTTTGGTCTGAATTCATCTCTGAGCCGAAACTCGATCACCATTTTTTCAAGGGTTTTTTGCAAAGTTGTATGGCCGTTTCTGCAGAATTTTTGTGTATTCTTTTCGTGTCTGCAGAGTTTTGGCCGTGTTCTTTCCTCTGTGTGTGCAGAGCTTCGTGTCTGATTTGTTTATGAGCATGAGGTTTATATAGCCAAGGAAATTAGGTCAACATTTGTGTATCAAATCTTGGTCCATTATGATGAAGAGATTTGATTTGATTCCTTCATAAAGACTTGCTATATTTGATTCAATCATGTTCCAGTCTATTTCCATGCGTTACTGCCAGCCTGTTATGAGCTTCTTAGGCCTCCAACATGATGGAAATCAAAAGCTGACTTGCCCCTTCGAATTTGCTCTCTTCGATTGCTTCAAAGTCCAATTCGAATCACTCTAGTCACAGCCCCTTCGATTGAGACTCCCCCTGCTTTGATTGCATATTTTCCAGGGACACATGCCATTGTGAACTTTGGGTATTCTGGACAGGTTAGGATATGTGTTTTTGCTTAGTCATGCCAGCCTGCTTCCTTCCTTCGAATATGCCTTCTTTGCCAGTTTCAAAGTCCAATTCGAATCTATTTTTAACATTCCCTATCAGACAACTTCGACTAGCCCTTGGCCTTGTGATGAGTCTGAGTTCTGATTCGAGATGTCCAGAACTTCCTTTATCAGAGCATCTTAGATTAAGAGAAACTCTGCACTGAAATGCCATTCGAAGGTCATTTCGTTCTGATGTTCTGATTGAGGTAAAGTATGAAGTTCCAGTCGAAGGACCCTCTAAAGTACTAGTCGAAGCATTGTGAAATTGACTTGATCGAAGGGTCCAGCGCTCAATCGAAGACTTGCACACCAAAGCTTGATCGAAGGAGGTCCAACGCTCAATCGAAGACTTGCAGACCAAAGCTTGATCGAAGGAGGTCCAGCGCTCAATCGAAGACTTGCAGACCAAAGCTTGATCGAAGGGTTCCAAACACCTAATCGAAGCTTACTAATCAGAGCCTGATCAAAGAGTGCCAAATGCCCAATCGAAGAGTGCCAAATGCCCAATCGAAGACTGGTGAACCAAGCCTGATCGAAGGATTTTTGATGCCCAACCGAAGACTTTTCCCAGATGCCAATCGAAAGGGTACAACAGAGTTGAACTCAACACCCAAGATCAAATGATGTTAATAAAGCCATGATCAAAAAATCAACCCAAGACAGCCAGAAAATAATCACAAAAATTATATATATTTAATATATATACATTAAAAGGTTTTAAAAAAAAGAATTTTAAAAAAAAGGAAAATAATGAGGAAAATATCAATTATATTCAAATTAATCACGAAATTAAAAATAAGATCATAGAAAAATCAGAAAAGAGGCCAAGTAATTTTACAAAAATTTTGGGAATTTTTAAAAGTCAGAAACTATTTTTAAAAATTAAATTAAATGGGTAAAATAAACAAAAATAGTAAAAAAATAGTAAAGTCAGAAACAAAAATAAAATAAGGTCACCAATATTTGTCACAATATCATTGGATCTTTCCATAATTTTTTCAGAATTTAAAAATGTGTAAAGGTATTTTTAAACATTTTAAACAAATCAAATAAGTGTAAAATTCATAAAAAATACCAAAACACAAAATTAAATTGTGAAAAAATAAAAATAAGAAAAAGAATAATCAAAAATATTTTTCATAATTTTTTCAGATTTTTTGGATTAAAAATGAATTTTCTATGATTTTTTGAAATTTTAAACAATTAAAATATAAAAATCAGAAAAAGAAAATAAAATAAAAAGATGTGGACCATTGGATGAGAGTCAAAACGCGTTAGTAATCAAATCCAAAGGATCTGGCGCGTTGTGCATATCATGGTCTTTAATGAATAATGTACAGAATCATTAATAAAATCAGAATTTGAAAATAACAAATGTCACGCCTTCATTGGTTAGAAGATGACACGTTGGTCATCTTCAACCTCCAGCCTTCACGAATTGCAGGTCTCTCAAATTTTAAAATCAGAAGCTCAGACCTATGCCATTAGCTTCGTCTCTTCAAGACGAAGACAACAACACCCTCGCGCCAAATTTATATAAACTGTAACTCAAGCAATTTGGAAAGAAAGTTTTGAAAAGGGATTTGAAAATTCATGGTCAAAACGTGCTTCCAGATAAAAGTAAGTGTTACGACTAGAACCAGGGCAATGAGAGCAACACAATGATACCAAAGTTTTGAAGAATTGGTGAAGGAATCTACCTATTGAAGTTGAGTTACAGAGCTCTGAAACTGGACTTCTATAGAGCAATATAGGGCACGATTCTTGAATGTGATTATATGGTTAGCTTCAGGGAAGATCAAGGAAGGTGAATTGATGAGAAAAATGGATTGAAAAAGGCTTGAGAATAGGATTCGAAGTAGCTTAATTCTGAGTTGTGAGGCAAGTTTGGAAGGGTGATTCTGGCTATCTAAGCTTGGGAAATTGAATGGGGGATGACCCTCTATTTATAGGGAATCAAATGGAATGTTCAAGCATGTGGAATGATGCAAATTGGAGGGAAATCGTGTGAACCTGATGCACAAGCAAAGTGTGATCTGATTTACATCAAAACCTATCTAATCCTTGCGTTTCAAGGCTCTAATCCACTTTGGCAACTTGGTTAAACATGTTTAGATCACAAACGTGTGCTAATTTGTTGTTTAAAGGCTAAAATATGAATTTCAAATTCTGACATATGGAGAAACTTCAGTTCTAAGTTACCAAGTTCAATCCAATGGCATTTCCACCTCAAGGGGTCTTAGGGAAAAATTCTTGATGCTTTGGAAAGATGAGGTAACAAGCTTTGCAATGGAAAAAGAATGGAACCAAATGGATGCTTGAGCTGAAAGTTACATGGAGTCAAAGTTGAAGAAAAAGAGATTATAGGCCACCTAAACCACTTCCATACCAACTTCAAAACAAACTTCAATAGTGAGGTTTGAATTTCTCAAGCTTTTGACTAGGGCGTGGAAATAAACTCATGCACCCATGAAGCAACTTGCTAAACCTCATTGCCTTTACCTACATTATTAACAAGAAAGACAAACCAATATTGCATTTTGTTAATTAGATAGAAAATCAAAGCAAAATATCCATGATCACAAAATAACACAAGTTAAGGTGCTTGGTAATTCCTCAGCAAAGCAAAGCTAAAGATAGGGAGAAAAACCAAAAGCCATAATGTGATTTTGTTGTGATTGAAACAATATGGTATGATGAAGGGATCTTAGGGGGAAAAATTGGGGTACAACACTAGGGTCATCAGAGTCTCTTGAAACTGGGAGTTTTGTGCTTGTAGGTCTTTCACTGTTTTCTCGATATCCATCTTGCTGAAATAAATAGCATAAATATAAGGAAACCTGTCGTTGGAAACCTGTTATGTTATGATGCATGGAAGATGTGTATGCAAATGATTTCAAGGATTTATGAAATTTAAATTTTTATAGACAAAGAATGAACAAACGTCAAATTTCATTAATTAGTTCAAAATGATTACAACATGCCTCTTGGGCTTACAAAATAAAATCTCTAAGATAAAAAAGTCGAATGCATCCTCTTTGGCACAAAATAGGTGTTCAAGCTTTGTTCTTCATGGAGTTGCTTTATAAGTTCCAAAACCCTTTTCTCGCTAGCGTAGAATTGAGCTTCGAAGGTATCTCGTTCTTCCTTTAGCTTAATCCAACCCTTTGGCAAGTCTTCAAGAGAAGTAGGCATGTCGGGATGGAGGACAGTGTAGAGGACATCTTCTTCAACCACAGGTTCCATGATAACTGGTAGGATGGAGGGGTAAGGCATCACGAGCTTTTGAGCACGAGCTCGTACCCACCTAAGGTAAGGCTCAAGGGGAATGGAATTCTTGTGTCCCAGCGTCTCACTATCCATTTTGTTTACCATCCTCCAAGCTCGTACAAACCTCTAACGGTAGCATTCATCGTTGCTCTCGTAGTCGAACACCACTCCTTTAATGAGCATATCATATGGACCATCTCTTCGGGCATAACCAAACTGTTGTAAGGCTAAGCAAGGTTTGTAAGTGATACCTTCCCTAATTCCAAGCAAAGGGACATTAGGGAATTATCCACAACAGTCGATGATAGTAACATTCTCTAAGGATCGGGAACACCAGTGAATATCCGAATGTCTGAGTGACATCAACCTATGGGACCATCTCAAACCTTGCTCGTTCTTCAACACAGACCGAGGAAGATGTGAAATAAACCATCTAGCCAAAAGAGGAGTGCAACACATGAGGGCCCCTCTCTTCCTCATAGTGCAAGAGTGGAGAGAATGTAGGATATCTCCCAACAAAGTAGGCACCGGGTTACGAGACATGAAGATTTTAACAACATTTACATCTATGAGTTGGTCAGGGTTTGGAAATAAAACCATCCCATAGATGAGAAGGGACAAGACTTCTTAAAAAGCTTGAAATCCAAAGAGTTCCAACAATCTTGAGCTTTTTTCAAACAAGAACTTGGATAGGAACCCTTTGACACCACTCCTTGTTTCCCAATTAGTCGTGACATCGGATTGTTGCAAGTGTAATGCTCGGACAATTTCTTTAGGGCTTGGATCTCTTTCCATACCGTTAAAGGGTAGTTAATTGAGAATAGGAAATCCTCAAGAGTTGAGATAATTCTTCCATACTAGGTACAAGCTGGTAATCGGAAAAGGTAAAGCAATGGTGCAAAGGGTCGAAGAACTAGAAAAGCACCTTCATCATATCTTCATAAGTGCTCGAGGTAACCAAGTTTAGGAGGCGACCATGTCTTTCGGTGAATGAAGAATTCTCAGGGACCCTTGATGCTAATTCTTTTAGTTGAGAAGGAATTATTACGAGATTGACTTGGAAAGTATTCCTGCGGATAGAAGCCATGTCCTACAAAACAGAACAAAGATGAATCCCAATAATCCTTGAAATGGTTAGTGAGAATGCTTATGATGTTATGATGTTTATGATGTTATATACAAGTAAGCATATACACACAAGGCAAACAAGTCCTTAGGTTTAGGCTTGCATGGAGTCTTTTATCTAAGTACCCTCTTGAAGTTTAGTTGGCTCAACCTATCCTAGTGATAGTAATCGGGTTCTAAGGAATCTCAATATCACTGATCTTTCCTGTCAGGCATTGTTTCAGCGTAAGCCTCTTTAATGGCGACCGAAATATCCCGAGAAGTTTGATCTCAATGAGCGTAGTATTGAGTATCAACCAACTTCAGACTGCACCAAAGCCGACTATCTCACTACTTCCTAATGGCCAAGTTGGTCAAGTAAAGGTTCTAAAGTCAGTTAGTGCTTCATCACACCACACAACGGCCCCGTATTCTCCTTGACTACTCAAAGGCTACCGGTACCCACAAATGTGTCACACTAATGTAGCTATTTCTTAGACCATGTCACTATGCCCCACACAGTTTCCACGATGTATTGCTACTTACCAATAAGGTATCCCAGATCCGGGTAGAGGATCAAAACAAGCCGAAACAAGGAACTAAAATGTAAAGCAAGTCAAACAATGAAAGCAAATAAAGGTGATCTAGCCCTAAGGTAAACCCACTTTTAAGTATTTCCCCAATAGAGTTTCCAGTTCTGTAATACGGTGAGAGAACTGACTTGGGTGTTTTGCGTTTGATCGCAATTGTTGCGGTTAGCAAGAGTCGCCACCGACTTTTCTTTTATCCAACAAGGAAAGGCTGAAAAGAACAGGAAAGACCTTTGAGATTATTTCTTGAGTTCGGGGTGGTAGATCATGAAAAGGGAAGGTATTAGCACCATTTTCATCCATAGTTATCTATGGGCTCTTAGTTACTTGCTAGATCACTTGCTTTGTTTGAAAATGTGCTTTATGGTGGTTTTTTGAACGTATTTTTGAAAAGGCGCCTTCGTTTAGGAAAACTTTGTAATGATTCTCATTTCGGAGAGAATGTATACAAAGTGTTGGACTTTTGAAAATATTTCATGGAAAGTGTTGGTGTATTTGAAAAGATGTTTGTTTTTGAAAATGAGCAAGTAACTAAGAATGTTTCTACCTACTCAAAATTCATTGTTCATTTCTTCCTTCCTTTGATATTTCTATCTCACCATTGATTGGTAAGAAGCCTGATCTTTGGATGTAAAGGGGTGGGCATGGGTCATCGTATAGTCATGATGGAAATGTTGTGAGATATCTTAGCATTTCTCTTGAGGGACTAAGATCATTTGTAAGGCAACATTCGTAGCATCATCGAGGGACTATGATCTTGTATTTTTGATTGTTTTTGCTAAGACATTCCACATGCATAACATGACCATTTTTTAGGCAACAAGTGGAGTTAACCTTAGGGGTGGATGTGTGAATAGTGCATATTTTTTCATGTTTGGTTTATCTTTAATTAAGGTTCTCTAAGAATTGATTTTATCTTTCCATACAAACCCTAATTTACTAGCATTGATATGTGTTGTACCCCAAAATTTTCCCTCTCATTTTATCAAGATTTCCCCTCACAAGACTCTTTAGACTCCAGACAGAATTAGGGTTTGCTCTGCTCAAGACATCTCCTTGCACTATTGACCTGAAATTAGGGTTTGAGTTTGCACGGGTATTTTTGAACTTCCAATGCTCAAAGTGACTTTCATACTTCATTTTGGACTTATAAGATTTCCTCTACCAAGTTTCAAGCCTTGAGTCAAATTTTTGCCCAGTCAATCGGACAGTTGACCTAGAAATCAGTTGTATTGGGGAAAAAAGTCAATTGTGGCCAATTTACAGTCAAACCTCATAATTGTTGATCCACATCAACATTATAGACTCATATTAACGATTTGATCACGTTTGGATCACAACTCCTCAAGAAATTTGAATAGATCATCAAAAGGGCAAAATAGTCATTTTTAGGGTTTTGACTGTATAAGGGCAATTTTTGATCTTTCACCTAGCCAATGGCAAATTTGGTTCAAGTATGGATTCAAGAACTCAATGGCATCATCTTTACCTATTCACAAGGTTCAAAAGATCTCAAATGCATTGGATTGATAGATGAATTTTTCAATCAATTGATCAAAATTTGACTATACACTGAAAAGTCAAACTTTGACTTTTTGGTCAAAATCAAGTGCCAAGGGTCATTTTTCATCAAGATGTGTCAAAACATGAAACTTGTTCATCAAGAAACCTAATTTTTCAAATTAGGGTTTAAGATTGAAAATTTTCATAACTTAGAATTTTTCTAAGTTATGAAATTTTCTTATTTTTCCCCAACTTTGCCCAACATTTTCACCATGATGAAATTGGATTCAAACAAAACTTCCAACATTAAAGTTGTATTACTCCACAAAATCTACAACTTTGATTCACAAAGTTTTCCCAAAAGAAGCTTGGATCTCAAGTTATAATTTTTGGAACAAGGGTCCATGAAACTTTTAACTTAGTGAAATTTTGCCCTAGTTTAGGCAGGATTTTGACCTATCTTCATGGCAATTTTTCACCTAGTTCCACTTGGAATCTCAAAATGCATTTCAAATATGGATTATAGAGAATGTTACAAGCTTTCCAAAATGTCCAATAAATCTCGAAAATCATTTATGGTTAGGGAGAATCGAAGGTTTGAATTTGGAAAAAACTCACTTTGATCCATGGCATGTTTCATGTTGACACAAATTGCAAACTCTATCCAGCCTCACTTGTACTTGCTCACAGGTCTTTAAACCCTTCCACACTCAAAAATTGAATGCAAACTCAATGGTCTAAGTCATTATTCTGATCAATGGAAGTTTACACAAGAGTTTAATCCATTTTTGGCAAAAAGTGAACTATGCCATTTTGATAAAGGCAACTTTATGTCAACTTGCTTCCCTTGAGCCTTGGACCCCTCTCTTTGCAGAAAAAAAGTTCCATAAACTTAGTCAAAGGTTGACTTCTACAGGCTTATTCAAGTAAGCTCAAAGCAAACAAAGCATTGGGGAAGGTCAGAGGAAGTTCAGGCAAGCTCACAAATATCTCAGACCTCATTGAAAACCTCCACATTGCCATACTCGAGTTCAACTGAAGCAGGTATTGTTAAAACTTCTATCTCTCTATTTAGGAATCATTAGGCTTAGGTTTGTGAATAAAAAATTTAGTACTCATTGCCCTTAAGCTGTACATATGCATAGATTTCATTTAAGTTAAGTGTGTTGAGAGAATTTGATTGACGAACTTTCTGAAAAAGTTAGGTTAGAAATTAGGGCCAGAGAAATTATCTCCGGTCTTTGAGAGTTAGATTAAGTTCTTTATATGGTTGGAATCGTGTGATTATGCTCTACAACTTTCATGTTACAAGTTTTTGTTTTTAAGCACTGAAACAGGAGATACGAAGTTGAACTCAGAACGCGCATTTTTGTGTTTGAACGAAGGTTGAAGATGAAGTAGCTGGGTTGGGCCTGGCTATTCCTTGCTTTTGACACCCCCTGACCTACTTCTCACACCCCCTTGGCCCATTGTTTTATATTTTTATATTTTTCTATTTCTTTTTCATTTCTGACTTCATTTTATTTTTTCTAAACTTAAAAAACTACCAAAAATATTTTCATAAATTTTCATATTTTATTTTATTATTTTTATTATTTACATACTTAAATAATATTTTTTCTAATATATTTTTTTTATTTTTTGACATTTGTATATATTTTATTATTTTATTTTATTGTACATAAATAACATAATTAATATATATACTTTCTTAAAACAAATTAGGGTTTCCACCCTTAATGAAAATAATATTTTATTTTCTTATTTTTTTTACACATTAAATATTATATTTTTACATATATAAAAATAATACAAAAAAACATTTTTTACATATTTATATTATATTGCATATTTATTTAATTGTCTATTTAAATATTGTTTATTTATTTACACAATTAATTCAATATGGTTGTAATAATTTTAGGGTTTCAATTTCTTGCAAATAATCCCCTATTCAAAATTGTATCCCCCTCCCCATATCAATAGTGTAATAGTTGTAGGTTTACCTTTACGCACTTTATGCTTTCAATTATGCCATGATAGAGATTAGGGTTTGTATGCAATATCCAAAATCAAAACAAATAGTTAGACCTAATACAAGACATAAAAATGCATGAAAATGACAACACAATACACACATGCACCCCTAGGGTTTCATCCACTTGTTGCCTTTAAAATGGCCATGGTATGCATGTTGAGTATCTTGGCAAAACAAAAACAAAACAAAAGGATCATAGTCCCTCGATGACGCTATCTTGGTTGTCTATACAAAATGATCTAGTCCCTCAAAAATTTGCTAAAGATACTTAGCATAATTGCTATCATGGTCAATATGATGACCCGCGCCTGTCCCGTTTAACATCCAAATACAAGGCTGTTTACCAAATACAATGGTAAAACAACAATGTAAAAGGGTTAAAAATGTGTAGGAAAGATCTTTCAGTAGATAGGGTAGATGCTCTTGGTTACTTGAACAAAACTTGCAAACATCCTTGCTATTTTCAAAAACACATCACAAACACAATTTCAAAACATTTTCCCAAAGCAAACTTTCAAACATTCAAACATCTTTTCAAAAGACAATACACCTATGTATACATTCAAACAAGAATCATTACAAAGGTCGCCTAGACAAGGCCTCTTTTCAAAACATTTTCAAAACCACACACAAAGCACCATTTCAAACAATTGAAAAGCAAAAGCAAGTGATCTAAGGAAGTAACTAAGAGCCCATGGATAACCATGGATGAAAAGGGTGCTTGCACCTTCCGTTTTCATAATCTACCCCCCGAACCCAAGAAAACATCTCAAAGGTCTTTCCTGTGCTTTTTGACCTTTCCTTTGAATAAAATAAAAAGTCGGTCGCGACTCTTGCTAAATCGAAACATTTGCAAACACAAACGCAAAACCTCAAGTCAGTTCTCCCACCGTATCACAGAACTGGCGACTCTGCTGGGGAGTTAATAAGAGTGGGGTTACCTTAGGGTTTAGATCACCTTTACATGCTTAACTTGTTTGCTTTGATTGCTTTACATTTGGTTCTATTGTTTGGGTTTGAAATCCTCTACCCGGATTTAGGAAACATTCATAGGTAAATAGCAATACGTTGTGGAAACTGTGCGGGGTATACCGACATGGTTGAAGCAATAGCTATATTAGTGCGACATATTTGTGTGTACCGGTAGACTTTGAGTTAATCAAAGAGAATACGGGGCCGCTAAGTGATGTCATGAAGCACTAATGGACTTTTAGAACCTTTACTTGACCATCCTGACCTTATTAGGGGTAGTGAGATAACCGACTTTGGTGCAGTCCGAAGTTGGTAGATACTCGATACTACACTCATTGAGGGTTGTTTTCTTGGAATATTTCGGTCGCCAGTAAAGTGGCTAAACTGAAACAATGAACACAGAAAATAATTCGGTGATATTGAGCTCCTTAGAACCCGGTTGCTATTTATAGGACAGGTTGAGCCAACTAACTTCAAGAGGGTACTTACCTATGAAACCCCATGCAAGCCTGAAACTAGGATCTTGTGTGATTTGCTTGTACATATACATGTGCATACATCATGAACATCATAAAGCATCATATGCATCCACTAACCATTTCAAGGGTTTGGGTCTTCACCTTTGTTCCTGTTTTATAGGTTATGGAATCACTCCGCAGGAAAACAATTCAGGTCAACCTTGTGAGAATTCCTCCTCAACTCAAGGAACTTGCTCCAAAATTCCAGAGTATTCTCCCTTCACTGAAAGACATGGTAGACTTATCAACTTGGTCAACCCCAACATTGGAGAAGACATGGTGAAAGTTCTCTTCCAGTTCTTTGACCCCCTACACCACTGCTTCACATTTCCTGATTACTAACTAGTGCCTATTTTGGAGGAATTTTCTCAACTCCTGAGGATTCCTATTCTCCATCAACTACCCTACAATGGTACGGAAAGAGAACCAAAGCCTGAAGATGTTGCTCAAGCCTTACACTTGCAACCATCTGATATCAAAGGTCATTGGGAAACCAGAAGTGGTGTCAAGGGCTTCTTGGAAAAGTTTCTGTTTGAGAAGGCACAAGATTGCTGGAATTCTCTAGATCTGCAAGCTTTTGAGGAGATTGTAGCACTTCTCATATATGGATTGGTCCTGTTCCCAAATCCTGATCGGCTTATAGATGTGAATGTTGTCAAGATTTTCATATCTCGGAACACTATGCCTACATTGCTTAGGGATATCCTCCACTCATTTCACACACGAACAATGAGGAAAAGAGGTGTTATCATGTGCTGTACTCCTCTTCTAGAAAGGTGGTTTATTTCTCACCTTCCCCAGTCAGTCTTGAAGAATGAGCAAGGCTTGAGGTGGTCACAATGGTTGATGACTCTTACACATTCTGATGTTCATTGATGTTCTCGGTCCAGAGAAAATGTCATCATCATTGATCGTTGTGGGGAATTCCCTAATGTCCCATTACTTGGCATTAGGGGAGGCATTACCTACAACCCCTGTTTGGCTCTGAGACAATTTGGGTATGCCCGAAGGGATGGACCTCATGACATGCTGATTCCAAACTTGGTTTTTAACTTTGACAACGACGCTCAAGGACTTCG
The DNA here is from genome assembly GCA_948472305.1 of Vicia faba. Classification (NCBI taxonomy): domain Eukaryota; kingdom Viridiplantae; phylum Streptophyta; class Magnoliopsida; order Fabales; family Fabaceae; genus Vicia; species Vicia faba. The sequence continues at coordinate 460,043,367 of OX451738.1, forward strand.
ACAAAGGTTTATCCGAGCTTGGAGGATGCCCAACAAGGTAGACAGTAAGACACTGGGACACAAGAATTCCATCCCCCTTGAGCCTTACCTCAAGTGGGTACGAACCCGCGCCCAGAGTCTTATGATGCCTTACCCCTACATTCTGCCTATGATCAAAGAGCCTGTTATGGAAGGAGAGGTTCCATACACCCTCCTACATCCTGACATGCCAACATCATTGGAAGATTTGCAAAAGAGCTGGATACAGCTCAAGGAAGAAGGAAACACTTTTGAAGCCAACTTCTACGCCAGTGAGAAGAAGGTTTTGGAACTTACTCGTCGACTCCACGAAGAGCAGACTCTCAACACCTACATTGCGCCAAAGAGGATGCGCAACGTCTTTTTACATTAGAATTTTGTATTATTTTTCCCATGGGGCATTTAAGTACTAACAATTCTATCTTATTAATATGACGTGCATTCTTTTTTGTTTGCAACAAATTTGAATTTCTGAATCCTTTAATGCATTACATGAATACATATCATTCATCATATGCATAAGCAGGTCTTCACACCAGGTTTCCTTATCTCTCTGCTGTTTATTTCAGCAAGATGGATATAGAGCAGACGATCAAAGATCTACGAGCATAAAATTCACAGTTCCAACAACTACTCATGACCTTGGCAAAGGGCCAGGAGGATCTTAAAGCACTACTGGAAAAGGAAAAGGAAAAAGAAAAGGAGAAAAAGAAAAAGAAAAGAGTGGGTGTGGATACTTTGGGAAGAAGATTTGAGAACCAAGCTAGAAGGGTCCTGGATTTCCCCTCAACATCTGATGAAGGGGTAGGTAAAGGAAAGGGAGCTGCAGTGCCCTCCGAGTCTGAGGAGGAAGAAGAAGAAGAAGAGGATGAAGACTACTCTGAGCAGCAGTACCCTCCTGTAGACGACAAGTACAAGAATCTGGAAGAGCGTCTGGCAGCTATGGAGGTACAAAGAGTGCCTGGGCTGGATTTCGAGGAGCTAGGGTTGGTTGTTGGCATTGTGATTCCCCCTAATTTCAAGGTTCCTACATTTTCTAAATACGATGGTTTGTCTTGTCCGAAGATGCACCTACGGTCTTACTTCAGAAAGATCCAACCTCATTCTTCTGATAAGGATCTGTGGGTCCATTTTTTTCAAGATAGTTTGTCGGGTACGCAATTGGATTGGTTCTACCAGCTTGAAAGATCTGATGTGCATAATTGGGAGGATTTGGCGGCTGCCTTCTACAGACAATATCAATATAATACGGACTTAGCACCTACTCGTACTCAATTACAGAGTATGGGTATGGTCTCTAATGAAGGCTTTAAGGAGTATGCCCAGAAATGGAGGGACTTGGCTGGAAGGGTGCAGCCACCATTGTCTGAAAGAGAGCTTGTGGATATGTTTTTGGGGACCCTGTTAGGTCCATTCTTTAATCACTTGATCGGGAGTTTGTCTGCGGGGTTCACTGAGTTAATTCTGACTAGTGAAAGAGTTGAAGCCGGAATCAGGAGCGGGAAGATTCAAAAGGATGCGTCTGCTTCCGCTGCTATCAAGAAGACCTTTCTTGCCAAGAAATAGGTATCAGCTGTCTACTCTGAGAGGTCGAGGAAGAGTTGAGCGCCGGCCAGCGGTGGGGGCTGTAATGATCCAGAAGACTGCAGCCGACCAGTCTAGAAGCCATCAACCCAGAACCAACCAACAAAGAGCGGAAAGGCCTGCTAGGCAGTTCACCAAAATAAACATGACGCCTGCCCAGGTTCTCCCCCATCTCTTAAAGTTAAACCTTACAAACTTGAGAGAGGAACCTCAAAATCCGAATACAACTTCTCCTTTTTACCATGCCAACGCCAAGTGTGCCTATCATTCAGATAGCGTGGGGCACGACACCAACAATTGTTGGGCCCTCAAGAATAAGATCTAGGATTTAATAGATGCCAAAGAGGTGGAGTTTGACGCCCCTGAAAAACCTAATGTGATCTCTTCCCCAATGCCAAAACATGGTCACAATGTCCATGTTGTTGTAGAAGATTTTTATGTTACTACTGTTGATGACTTAATGACTCCATTACCAATAATCAAGATGAATCTGCTGAAAGCCGGGATTTTCCCGGGCTGTGAAAAAGATTGCCACCTTTGTTCATCCTTACAATCCGACTGTCCGTTGTTGAAAGTAGGCATCCAACGCCTAATGGATAATCAAGAAATCCTCTCTGAGAAAACTCCTGTTACTCCAACTCCCATCAACGATGTTGCTATAATTACCATTTCCGACAATCTTTCCAAGGTCTCCAAAAGACCTGTTAAGATTACACCCGATCCAAAGATTGTACCTCTGAAAATAACTATGCCGGAGCCTATCCCATACAAGTCCAACAAAACAATACCTTGGAATTATGGAGGAGAGATCTTCTACCACGGTGTTAAGCAGATTGAATCAGTTGAAGAAAGTTCCAACGAAGAGACTCCTGACATAGGAAATATTGCTGGGACGAGTAAAATCACCCGTAGCGGAAGAATTTTCTCTCTGGAGATTGCTCCTCCAAGGGCAATCTTCGGACCCTCAAGTTCTCCTAAGGTTACTCCTGTGCCGGTCAACATCTCTGTGCGAATTCCAGTGATTGAAGAAATTGTTACTCCCGTAGTTGTACCCCCTGCTGTTGCGGCTGATAAAGGTAAGGGAATCCAAGAAGCGCCCGTCAGGACGAGGGCTCAGCCTTTGGTCATCCCTGAGACCACTCAAAAGGAAATGGAGGAGATTTTAAAAAATTAAGAAAAGCGACTATGATGTCGTAGAACAATTGGGGCAAACTCCTTCAAAAATCTCTATGATGGCCTTGTTGCTCTGTTCCGAAGCTCGTGCCAAAGCTTTGATCAAGTTCTTGAAGACGGCCCATGTGCCTCAGGAAACCTCCGCGGACCAGTTCCAGGAGTGTGTAGCTAGCCTAACGGCCGACAACGGTCTTGGCTTCTCCGATGCCGATTTAACATCTAAGGGGAGAAAGCATAATGACGCGCTGCATGTCTCAGTAGAATGCAGAAGGACTACTTTGGCCCATGTTCTGGTTGATACCGGGTCGTCTTTAAATGTCTTACCAAAGAAAGCATTGGACATACTAGATTGTGAAGGCCTAATTTTGAAGCCCAGCAACATCATTGTTAGAGCCTTCGATGGTTCTAAATGGATGGTCCATGGGGAGGTGGACATTCCGATTAAAGTGGGAACAGAGATTTTCAACTCCATATTTTATGTCATGGACATCTGTCCCTCCTACTCTTGCTTGTTGGGAAGGCCCTGGATTCATCATGCTGGAGCCGTTACATCTACTCTGCATCAGAAGCTTAAGTACCCTATCCAGGGGGAAATTGTGACAATTCGTGGCGAGGAGGAGTATATGATAAGCCATTTGAATTCATTCCGCTATGTTGAATTAGACGGTGAATTCATCGAGACCCCCTTTCAGCACTTTGAAAAGGTTTCTCCTGAAGTTGCGGTAGCCAAGACAATGACTCTTGTACCCATCATTACCAAACCTGTGTCCCGGATGTCATCCCTTAAAGATGTGAAGGCTGTAATTAAGGAAGGAGCAAGCACAATATGGGGTCAACTGCCAGATTTTCCTTACAAGACAGATAAGTTCGGCTTGGGTTTCACTGCTTCTAGTCAGAAGGTTGTGCGTCGCTCCTGGGCTGGAGGGCCACCGGTGAAGATCACCCATCATGGAGTTCATGCTTTGGAGGATGGTGAAGATGAGAGCAACTTTGAAGACTAGATCTTTCCAACCGTTGAAGGAGGACTATACAATTAGGAGGCAAATGATTTTGTTCCCATTACTTTCATCAATCACTAATTTATCTTTCGAACAATTTTTGTTGGTCTGTAATATTTATTAAACAATTCGTACACTTTTTGCCTTATGCCTTACCCGAGGCATATAGGTCCATTTGTAAGGGCTTGATTTTTCATCTTCATATGCCATTTTTAATGAATCATGGACGTTTTCATATATAAAATTTTGTGTTCATTGTCTTTCTTTTTACATTTTATTTGTTTAAAGGTGGCTATCCCTTACACACACCCACACTCACAAAATGCAGGTACCCATCCACTCCGAATTCCATGGGTAACAATTCTGCTATGACCTTCAGTGACTCTGAAGATCTGGTCAATCATGCCGAATACGAAGGTGATGAAGACCGTGAAGTTCCTGGAGAGTTGGCTAGACTGCTGCAACAAGAAGAAAGGGCTATTCTACCTCACGAGGAGTTGTTAGAGACCATCAACTTGGAAACAGAGGAAGACAGAAAAGAAGTTAAAGTGGGTGCCAACCTAGAGCCAAATGTCGAGGAGCGCTTAGTTCAGCTGTTGAATGAATATGTTGAGATCTTCGCCTGGTCCTACGAAGACATGCCGGGACTGGATACAGATATTGTGGTTCACCGTCTCCCTACAAGAGAAGACTGTCCACCAATCAAACAGAAATTCCGCCGAATGAGGCCCGACATGTCCGAAAAGATCAAAGCTGAAGTGATGAAGCAGCTCAATGCTGGCTTTCTTGTTGTTACTTCCTATCCGCAATGGGTTTCTAACATTGTGCCCGTGCCTAAGAAGGACGACAAAGTCAAAATGTGCGTGGATTACAGAGATTTAAACAGGGATAGCCCTAAAGATGACTTTCCACTACCGCACATTGACATCTTGGTTGACAATACAGCTCAGCATAAGGTATTTTCTTTCATGGATGGATTTTCAGGGTACAACCAGATCAAAATGGCCCCTGAAGACATGGAGAAAACTACTTTTGTTACACAGTGGGGTACGTTCTGTTATAAAGTGATGTCATTCGGACTGAAGAACGTCGGGGCAACCTATCAACGCGCCATGGTGGCTTTGTTTCATGACATGATAAATCATGAGATAGAAGTCTACATAGACGACATGATAGCCCGTTCACAGACAGAAGAAGAACACCTCGACCATCTACAAAAGTTGTTTGTCAGATTGAAATAGTACAAGCTCAGACTGAACTCTAACAAGTGCACTTTCGGAGTCAGGTCCGGTAAACTTTTTGGATTCATTGTCAGTAACAAAGCATCGAGGTTGATCCTGCCAAAGTCAAAGCTATACAAGAAATGCCTTCCCCTCGCACTGAGAAGGAGGTCAGAGGTTTCTTGGGACGCCTAAACTACATTGCAAGGTTCATCTCTCACCTAACATCTACCTGTGAACCAATCTTCAAGTTGTTGAAGAAAGATCAGTTGGTTAAATGGAATGATGACTGTCAAGTTGCTTTCGATAAAATCAAGGAGTATTTGCTGGAACCTCCTATCTTGATGCCACCCGTCGAAGGAAGACCTTTAATCATGTATCTGAATTTTTTGGAGAATTCAATGGGGTGCATATTGGGCCAACATGACGAGTCTGGCCGAAAAGAGCATGCCATTTATTACCTTAGCAAAAAGTTTACTGACTGTGAGACTTGTTACTCACTGCTCGAGAAAACTTGTTACGCTTTGGTATGGGCTGCTCACCGGCTAAGGCAGTATATGTTGACACATACCACTTTACTGATCTCTAAGATGGATCCGATTAAGTACATCTTCGAGAAGCCTGCTCTATCCGGAAGAATCGCTAGATGGCAGATGATCCTCACCAAATATGATATACAGTACACGATCCAAAAAGCTATAAAGGGGAGTGTGCTAGCCGATCATCTGGCCCATCAAGCTGTCGAAGATTACCAATCCATGAGGTTCGACTTCCCCGACGAGGATATCATGACTTTGAGCAACATTGAAGAAAACAGACCGTATGACGGACCTGAACAAGGATCCCGATGGACCCTGTACTTTGATGGTGCCTCCAACGCACTTGGGAACGGTATCGGCGTGGTACTTATCTCTTCAGAAGGTTGCCATACACCTTTCACTGCTAGACTCTGCTTCAGCTGCACCAACAACATGGCCGAGTATGAAGCTTGCATCTTTGGTCTAAAGGCTGCTATTTACTTGGGAATCAAATCTTTGATTGTATTTAGGGACTCAGCTTTGGTTATCAGTCAAATCAAAGGAGAGTGAGATACTAAACACCCTAACCTCATCCCTTACAAAGAACATGTCCTGACATTGTTACCACACTTCGAGCAGATCACCTTCGAGCACTTCCCGCGAGAAGAGAATCAGCTAGCAGATGCGCTAGCTACAATGTCATCCATGTTTAAACTTAACTGGGATAATGAGGCTCCTCAAATCACCATTGAACGAATGGACGAACCTGCACATTTTCATGAGATTAATACCGAAGAAGTAGTGGACCGACCTTGGTTTCATGACGTCAAAAGGTATCTCGAAGCATAAGAATACCCTGAAGGAGCTTCAGTCAACGACAAAAAGTTCTTAAGGAGGTTCGCGGCCAAGTTCTTTCTGAGCAATGGTATCGTATACAAGCACAATCATGATTGTGTCCTGCTCTGTTGTGTGGATAAGGTTGAAGCTGAGCAGATCATGGCTGAACTACATAATGGCACCTTTGGCACCCATTCAAGCAGTCATATGATGGCTAAGAAGATTCTAAGGGCATGCTATTACTGGTCTACCATGGAAGCTGACTGTCATCAACATTCCTGTACTTGTCACAAATGCCAAATCTACGCTGACAAGGTACATATACCTCCAGTTCCTCTCAATGTCTTAACAGCTCCTTGGCCATTCACGATGTGGGGAATCGACATGATTGGAGAGATCAAGCCTACAGCATCCAATGGACATCGTTTCATCCTGGTGGCCATTGATTACTTCACCAAGTGGGTCGAAGCAGCGTCCTTCGCATCCGTTACAAAGAATGTGGTTGCCCGTTTCATCAAGCAGAACCTCATTTGCCGGTATGGTATCCCCGACAGGATTATCACTGACAGCGGTACAAATTTGAACAATACTATGATCACCGCTCTGTGCGAGCATTTCAAGATTCAACGTCACAATTCATCTCCCTATCGTCCAAAGATGAACGGTGTTGTCGAAGCCGCAAACAAAAATATCAAGAAGATCATTCAAAAGATGACAGTCACCTACAAGGACTGGCATGAGATGTTATCGTTTGCTCTGCACGGGTACCGTACCACGGCACGAACATCAACTGGGGAAACACCCTATTCTTTGGTATACGGCATGGAAGCTGTTTTACCTATCGAGGTCAGATTCCCTCCTTGAGAATCATGAATGATGCTGGTTTGAGTGAAGACGATTAGATTCAGACCCGGTTTGATCAACTTAACTTGATTGACGAGAAGCGACTTACTGCTGTTTTCCATGGTCAGGCGTATCAAAAACGAATGATCAAGGAATTCAACAAGAAAGTCAGGCGCCAAGTATATTAAGTCGGGGACCTTGTAATCAAGCATATCATCTTGCCGCAAAGTGATCCCAGGGGCAAGTGGACTCCTACTTACGAAGGACCATTTGTGATAAAAAAACATCTTTTCTGGTGGGGCAATGATCCTGAACACCATGGACGGTGATGACCTGCCGCACCCTCCGAACGCAGACATAGTCAAAAGATACTACGCATAAACGACTCGAGAAGTTGAAAACCCGAAAGGGCGACTTGGGAAAAAATGGGCATCCCGGTGTATCGAAAACCCGAAAGGGCGGTTCAGGCAAAAATTAGGGATAAATAAAAAAAAATTGTACACCCGCCAAGTTGAAAACCCGAAAGGGGGACTTGGGCAAAAAAGGGTTTCCTGGTGGATCGAAAACCCGAAAGGGCGGTCCAGGCAAAATTTAGGGAATTAAAGCGTATGACTATGTCTCGTCGGATCATTTTAAGGACGATCTCTTCACAGACAAGCTCCAGGTTTCTGATCGATCCAGTCATCTTCCGACGAAGCAACGAATGGACAAGATGTCCAGAGTTACGAAAGCTATAGCAGAATGGGAACCCCATGGAACTTTTACACATAGCCACCCTTCTTTGTATAAATTTTTCTCAATTTTTATGACAACATTCTCTTATTAGGATGTCTGTCTCCTTTGTAAAAAATACTTACACAAAATTAATACAAAGATACTTCAAAGTGTAGAAAATTATTTTCCTTTTCTTTCTTTTTTTTACACTTGTGTTTTATTTGAAAACGTCCAATGATTTATTAAATAAGCATATGCATTTGAATATAATCACTGGTTACAAATGAATGAAATGTGAAAGAACAATTACTGATAGGTTGGAAGTATAGGAAAACGTCTTTAGGCTATTCCAAGTGAAATCCCCTGCAGTACATCATCGAGGCCCCCAGTGGAGCCAAAACCTTGAAATACATGTTCCCCGCAGAGTTAAATTTCAGAACCCCTACCAGAACTAAGTTTCCAAACTACTAATCCCCAGCGGAGCAAAAAACTTTTAACTACAGACCCTCAGCGAAGATAGAGCTTTCTTCCCCAACGAAGTCCAAAAATTCAACCCTTAAACCCCAGTGGAAGACCATCTAGTTTCCTCCAATTCCCCAGAGGTATGTCTTGAAACCAGAAAATTCCCCTGCAAGTTATCTTAGAGCCTGACAGCTAACCATACGACAGCTTCGGATAATTCCTCAGTAGATTGGCATACAACCCAAGCTCTTGAAAATTCTCCAACAGAATAAACTTTCTCCCCATAGAGTTATTTCCCAACATGTTGAAGATTCTCAATCCCCAGCCACAATCATCAAGTTTCTCGGGATTCCCCAAGCAGGTTTCTCAAGCAGCACTCGGCATTATTACAACGAAATGTCTATCATGTTCCAACTTCAAAGGACTTGAAGGATCCCTATGTCCCCAGGAAAGTTGTGAAAGATTCTCACATGACCACAGAAGTTGCCAAAGTTTTGATAATCCCCACAAGTTGCCAAGGATTTTCTATCCACAGTAGCAGTCAAGGATTTATCTTCCCCGACGGAGGTCAAAGATTTTATTATCTCCAGTTATCAAGGATTTATTTTCCTCAGCAAGACAGCTAATCAGCTTACATGCACATACATTACATTCATAAATCATGAAAATTGATAAAACACATACATTGCATCATACATTTCATGCAACATAACTTTGTGTTTCAGCTAACATTTTACCCTTTTCAGAATGAGATTAGCAGTTATCTTTAACAAATATTCAAAGCTCAGATACAGCTTAGAGATGCTCCAGATACGGATGTTATTCTATTTCTTATTCAAATCAATGTTCAGATTCCTGTTCCAGTTCAAAATTATGAAGCCCGAATTCGACTGGATAATATCTTGATCATACTGAAGCCCGGAGATCAACCGAAAAATAGTTGAATCCCCAGCGAGTTTTTGTGAAGCCTGGATTTTGACCAGATAGAAATACAAGACTGTGAAGCCTGAATTTTGACCAGATAACAGTAAAGTACACTGTGAAGCTTAGATTTTGACCAAATAACAATTTACTCGGCCAATTGCTTTGAAACCCAGATTCAACCGGATATTAGTAGGCCCCAAAATCAAAGGGAAGCCCGGAGGCGACCAGATAACCATTTGATTTCCTTATGAAGCCTAGATGTTGACCAGATAAGAAGTAAGGTATCGTGAAGCCTGGATTTTGACCAGATAGCAATACAAGACTGTGAAGCTTGGATTTTGACCAGATAATAGTGAGGTACACTGTGAAGCTTGGATTTTGACCAAATAGCAGTTTACTTGGCTAATTACTAAGAAGTTTGGAGTCGGCCAGATATTAGTATGCCTTAAATTCAAGTTGAAGCCCGGAGGCGACCAGATAACAACTTAATTCCTTCTAAAAGCCTGGAGCACGACCAGATAAGAATTGAGAAATTGCGAAACCTGGAGAACAACCAGATAGCGAGTCTAATCTCATCCCCCCAGTAAGTCATTGAAGAGCCTGGAGCACGACCAGATGGCAGTGCATTTTCACCTCTTCAACCAAGAGATGATTCCCAGTAGAATAACGGACTACTGAAGCTCCTAAAATTCTATTTCTACCATGACAGAGACCAGCATTCCCCGGCATGATCCTCCTCAACAACAGGTATACGAGTTCTCGCAAAGTAATTTCTTATGCGATTGACACTTCTTGGATGGCATCTTTAATCCCATCTCCAGAAATATTATATTATCACCAAATGGCATCTTTAAGCCCATTCCTTCAACCACTTTTTGACGAGTGCAAATTTATGGGCACTCTAGTGTCCAATCCTCTTTTACCTTCGAGTCACGAAAGGCAAACTCGCCAATCTAACTCTTCAGGTTCAAGAAGATTGAACAGTGGCATCTGTTGTACCCCAAAATTTTCCCTCTCATTTTATCAAGATTTCCCCTCACAAGACTCTTTGGACTCCAGAGAGAATTAGGGTTTGCTCTGCTCAAGACATCTCCTTGCACTGCTGACCTGAAATTAGGGTTTGAGTTTGCACAGGGATTTTTGAACTTCCAATGCTAAAAGTGACTTTCGTACTTCATGTTGGACTTATAAGATTGCCTCTACCAAGTTTCAAGTCTTGAGTCAAATTTTTGCCCAGTCAATTGGACAGTTGACCTAGAAATCAGTTGTATTAGGGGAAAAGTCAATTGTGGCCAATTTACAATCAAACCTCATGAATTTTTACCCACATCAACATTATGAACTCATATGAACCATTTGATCAATTTTAGACCACAACTCCTCAAGAAATTTGATCAGATCACCAAAAGGGCAAAATGGTCATTTTTAGGGTTTTGACTGTACAAAGGCAATTTTTGGATTTTTGACCTAGCCAATGGAAAATTAAGCTAAACCATGGAATCAAGGACTCAATGGCATCATCTTGACCTATTCAACAAGTTCAAAAGATCTCAAATGCATGAGATTGACAGATGAATTTTTCAGTCAACTGATCAAAATTTGACTGTACACCGAAAAGTCAAACTTTGACTTTTTGGTCAAAATCAAGTGCCAAGTGTCATTTTTCATCAAGATGTGTCAAATTATGAAACTTGTTCATCAAGAAACCCAAAATTGCAAATTAGGGTTTGAAATTGAAAATTTTCATAACTTAGAATTTTTCTAAGTTATGAAATTTTCTTAATTTTTCCTAACTTTGCCCCACATTTTATAGTACTCCACAAAGTCTACAACTTTGATTCACAAAGTTTTCTCAAAAGAAGCTTGGATCTCAATTTATGATTTTTGGAACAAGGGTCCCTAAAACCTTTAACTTAGAGAAATTTTGCCCTAGTTTAGGCAAGATTTTGCCCTATCTTCTTGGCCATTTTCATATAGTTCCACTTGGAGTCTCAAGTTGCATTTCAAATATGGATTATAGAGCATGTTGCAAGATTTCCAAATTTTCCAAGAACTCCTCAAACACATTTGTGGTTAGGGAGAATCGAATGATTGAAGTTGGCAAAAACTCACTTTGTATCCATGGCAAATTCACGTTCACTCAAGTGGCATTTTCAAACCAGCATGCTTTGTACTAGTTTGCAGGCCTCTAAACCAATTCACACTCCTTAATTTAATGCAAATCCATCAGTCTAAGTATTTGTTTTGGCCATTTGGGCATTGTAGACAAAACTAAGCCCTAAGTAGAAAAAGGCACATTTCTATTTTTGAAAAGGTATGCTTTATGTCAAACCATGATCTTTGAAGCATAGGGCCAAGATATCAGAAGCCAAATCAAATCCACAAATTGCAGTGACCAAGAGGATTGTATGCAGCATATTTGATGGCTTGTACAGGCCTGTAATCACGACTCCCCATTTCTTTCTTCACAAAGAAGAAACTTGTCCAAATCCTCACAACTTGAAAATCAGCCATTGTTAGCTTACAAAAACATTTCAAACAACTTTCACACAACCCTTTGAGCAAGAAACACGAGTACTTGAGCCTCAAAACCTCCCATAGCCAGAAATCACACTTCTTTGGCAAAACATGGCAGGTGTTGCAACTTGAGTTCCATAGCTCATTTGGCTCGTGCGTTTTGCTCCTTTTTGCTTCAAACACCTTCCATTCAACTCACTCAAGCTATCCCAAACTTCCATTTCCAACTGTAACTCCATTTACAGTGTTCACCATTTTCATTTCAAGCTTGTGCAGGTTGAGTTCTAGAGGCTGATTCAGGGACATTCAAGGCAAGCTAGCTATTGGAAAAGATCAAGTGAAGTTCAGGCAAGCTACCAGACACCTCAAAACTTGTTGAGAAGCACTGCATTGTCCTACACGAATCCAACTGAAACAGGTTTTTCTTCACTTTCTATCTCTCTATTTAGGAACATTTAGCCTTAGGTTTGTGAATAAAAAATGTAGTGTTCATTGCTAGGAAGCCATACATATGCTCAGCTTTCATTTATATTAAGTGTGCTAGGAGAATTTCATCCATGAATATGCTAAAAAAACTAGGTCAGATTTTAGGGCCAGAGAAATTCTCTTTGGTCTTTGAGAGTTTGGATTAATGCTTTATATGGTTAGAATCGTATTGAAATTCTCTACAAGTTTGATATTGTGAGTTTTGGCAAAAGATCACGTATACAGTATGTAGCATTTGAACCAGGAGCGCGCGTTTACAAGGTATGAAGGTTGAAGATGAAGCTGGCTTGGGCTGGGCCTGGCCAGGCTTGCTTTTGGCACCTCCCACTTTCATTTTTGCACCCCCTGGCCCAATTTCTTGAATAATGATATTTTTGCATTTTTGTTTTCATTTTTTACTTTGTTTATTTATTTCCAAACATAAAAAATGCCTAAAAAATATTTTCATAATTTTTTACATTTATTTAGCATTTTATTTTTATTTTTTCTAATGTAGAAAACATTTTTAATACTTTTATATTATTTACTTAAACTTGAAAATAATATGTAAATTATACTTTTATTTTTATTTCTTATTTTTGTTCACACTGAAAATATTATTATAAAAATAATTTATTTTTGTACATATTTTATTTTATATTATACATATTTAATATATTTAATATATATATATATATATATATATATATATATATATATATATATATATATATATATATATATATATATATATATATATATATATATATATATATATATATATATATATATATATATATATATATATATATATATATATATATATATATATATATATATATACTTTTATTTTATTAAATGCTTAGAATAAAAATACAAAAATATTACATTTTTATTTTTATTATTTCTTATACTAAAAAATATCCTTTTTTTAAGTATATTTCATTTTTACACATATTAATATATTTTTGTATATAAATAATATTAGTGTATTTATTTTCTTAGAGAATTAGGGTTTCATCCCTTAAACAATTAAGTAAATCTTTTTATTTATTTCTTTCTACTTTTTTACATCAAAAAATACTTTTACATACATAGGTAAACAAAAACCTTTTTTGCATAATACATATTATTTAATATTTATTTATCTTGTTTATTTAAATATTGTACATTTAAATATTTATGCATTAGAGATTCAATATGGATGTAATAGTAAACTAGGGTTTATATTTCTTGTCAAATACCCCCCATTCAAAATTGTACCCCCATCCCCATAATCATGTTGTAATAGCTTAGAATTTAAATTCTCGCACTTTACGCTTTCAATTATGCCATGATTAGAGAATTAGGGTTTGTATGCAAAAAATCCAAATTAACAAATAGTTTGACCTAATCAAAGACAAAAATTCATGAAAATCAAACACAATGCACACTTGCACCCCTAGGGTTATAATCCACTTGTTGCCTTCAAAAATGGGCCTTGGTATGCATGTTGGGTACTTTGGCAAAACAAAAACAAAACAAAAGATCATAGTCCCTCGATGACGCTATCTGAGTTGCCTAAACAAAAATGATCAAGTCCCTCAAGAAAATTGCCAAAGATACTTGACGCAATTGCTATCATGGTCTATACGATGACCCGCGCCTGTCCCGTTTAACATCCTAACATAAGGTTGTTCACCAAATGCAATGGTGAAACAACACTGTCAAAAGGGTTAAAAACATAAGAAAGATCTTTGAGTAAAATAGGGTAGATAACTCTTAGTTACTTGATCAAAAAGCTTGTAAAAACATTCTTGCTATTTTAAAACACACTTCACAACATAATTTTATAACATTTCCCAAAACAAACTTTCAAACATTCAAATCATTTCAAAGGACAAAAACACATTTGTATACATTCAAACAAGAATCATTACAAAGGTTGCCACAACGATGGCCTCTTTTCAAAACATCTTTCGAAACCACACACAAAGCACCATTTCAAACAATTGGAAAAGCAAAGCAAGTGATCTAAACAAGTAACTAAGAGCCCATGGATAACCATGGATGAAAAGGGTGCTTGCACCTTCCCTTTTCATAATCTACTCCCCGAACCCAAGAAAACATCTCAAAGGTCTTTCATGTGTTTTTTGACCTTTCCTTAGGATAAAATAAAAATTCGGTGGCGACTCTTGCTAAACCGAAACATTTACGAACAAAAACGCAAAACCTCAAGTCAGTTCTCCCATCGTATCACAGAACTGGTGACTCTGTTGGGGACAACTTTAAAAGTGGAGTAACCTTAGGGTTTAGATCACCTTTGCATGCTTATCTTGATTTCTTTGATTGCTTTACATTTGGTTCTCTTGTTTGGGCTTGAAATCCTCTATCCAGATTTGGGAAACATTCATAGGTAAATAGAAATACGTTGTGGAAACTTTGCGGGGTATACCGACATGTTTGAAGCAATAGCTATATTAGTGCGACATATTTGTGAGTACCGGTAGCCTTTGAGTTAATCAAAGAGAATACAGGGCCGCTGAGTGATGTAATGAAGCACTAATGGACTCTTAGAACCTTACTTGACCATCTTGGCCTTTCTTAGGGGTAGTGAGATGACCGACTTTGGTGCAGTCCGAAGTTGGTAGATACTCGATACTACACTCATTGAGGGTTGTTTTCTTGGAATATTTTGGTCGCCAATTAAGTGGCTAAACCAAAACAATGAACACAGAAAATAATCCAGTGATATTGAGCTCCTTAGAACCCGGTTACTATTTATAGGACAGGTTGAACCAACTAACTTCAAGAGGGTACTTACCTATGAAACCTCATGCAAGCCAGAAACTAGGATCTTGTGTGATTTGCTTGTACATGTGCTTGTGCATACATCATGAACATCATAAAGCATCATATGCATCCACTAACCATTTCAAGGGTTTGGATCTTCATCTTTGTTCTTGTTTTATAGGTCATGGAATCTCTTCGCAGGAAAAAAATTCAAGTCAACCTTGTGAGAATCCCTCCTCAACTCAAGGAGCTTACTTCCAAGATTCCATAGAATTCTCCTTTCAATGAAATACATGGTAGGCTTCTCAACTTGGTCAACTCCAACATTGAGGAAGACATGGTGAAAGTTCTCTTTCAGTTCTTTGACCCCCTACACCACTGTTTCACATTCCCTGATTACCAACTAGTACCTACTTTAGAGGAATTTTCTCAACTCCTGAGGATTCCTATTATTCATCAACTACCCTACAACGGTACGGAAAGAGAACCAAAGCCTGAAGATGTTGCTCAAGCCTTACACTTCAACCATCTGATATCAAAGGTCATTGGGAAACCAGAAGTGGTGTCAAGGGTTTCTTGGCAAAGTTTCTGTTTGAGAAGGCACAAGACTGCTGGAATTCTCTAGATTTACAAGCTTTTAAAGATATTGTGGCTCTCCTCATCTATGGGTTGGTTTTGTTCCCAAACCCTGACCAACTTATAGATGTGAATGCTGTCAAGATTTTCGTATCTCGGAATCTTGTGCCTACATTACTTGGGGACATCCTACACTCATTTTACACACGAACAATGAGAAAAAGAGGTGCTCTCATGTGTTGTACTCCTCTTCTAGCAAGGTGGTTTATTTCTCACCTTCCCCAAACAGTTTTGAAGAATGAGCAGGGTTTAAGGTGGTCACAACGAATGATGACCCTCACACATTCTGATGTTCATTGGTGTTCTAGGTCCAGAGAAAATGTCATTATCATTGATTATTGTGGAGATTTCCCTAATGTCCCACTACTTGGAATTAGGGGAGGCATTACCTACAACCTTTGTTTAGCTCTAAGGCAATTTGGGTATGCCCGGAGGGATAGCCCTCATGATATGCTGATTCCTGACCTAGTTTTTGGCTTCAACAACGATGCGCAAGGACTTCGACAAAGGTTTATCCGAGCTTGGAGGATGCCAAACAAAGTGGATAGTAAGACACTGGGGCACAAGAAATCCATCCCCCTTGAGCCTTACCTCAAGTGGGTACGAATCTGCGCCCAGAATCTTATGATGCGATACCCTCACATTCTCCCCGTGATCAAAGAGCCTGTTATGGAAGGAGAGGTTCCATACACCCTCCTACATCCAGACATGCCAACATCATTGGAAGAATTTCAAAAGAGTTGGATACAACTCAAAGAGGAACGAAATACTTTCGAACCCAACTTCTATGCCAGTGAGAAAAAGGTTTTGGAGCTTACCCGCCGACTTCATGAGGAGGAAACTCTCAACACTTACATCGTGCCAAAGAGGATGCGCAATGTCTTTTTACATTAAGAATTTTGTAATATTTTGTCCATGGGGCATTTATGTACTAACAAATTTCTTCTTAATATGACGTGTGTTCTTTTTGTTTGCAACAAATTTGAATTTCTGAATCCTTGAATGCATTACATGAATAACATATCATTCATCATATGCATAAATAGGTCTTCACACCAGGTTTCCTTATCTTTCTGCTGTTTATTTCAGCAAGATGGATTTGGAGCAGACGGTTAAGGATCTACAAGCACATAATTCGCAATTCCAGCAACTACTCATGACCTTAGCAAAGGGTCAAGAGGACCTTAAAGCACTGTTGGAAAAAGAGAAAGATAAAGAGAAAAAGAAGAAAAGGACCGGTATGGCCACTATGGGAAGAAGGTTTGAAAACCAAGCTAGAAAGGTTCTCGAGTTTCCCTCGACGTCTGATGAAGGGATTGGTAAAGGAAAAGGAGTTGTGATGCCTTTTGAATATGAAGTTGAAGAGGAAGAAGAGGAAGAGGACGAAGATTACTCCGAACAACAATATCCCCCGGTGGATGATAAGTATAAAAATCTTGAGGATCGGTTGGCAGCCATGGAGTTGCAAAGGGTTCCCGGGTTAGATTTCGAAGAACTAGGGTTGGTCGCTGGGATCGTCATTCCTCCCAAGTTCAAAGTACCTACATTCGCTAAGTATGACGGTTTATCCTGTCCAAAGATGCATCTGAGATCCTACGTCAGAAAGATCCAGCCTCACTCCTCTGATAAGGATCTTTGGGTCCACTTTTTTCAAGACAGTTTGTCGGGCACACAATTGGACTGGTTCTATCAACTTGAGAGGTCTGAGGTTCATAACTGGGAATATTTAGCTTCTGATTTCTACCGACAATACCAATACAATGCAGATTTAGTGCCTACTCGTACTCAGCTACAGAGTATGGGTATGGCCTCTAATGAGGGATTTAAGGAGTATGCCCAAAAGTGGTGAGATTTGGCTGGAAGGGTGAAGCCACCCTTGTCGGATAGAGAGATAGTTGACATGTTTTTAGGGACCCTGTTTGGCCCATTCTTCAATCATTTAATCGGGAGTTCGTCTGCAGGATTCACCGAATTAATTCTGACCGGTGAAAGGGTCGAGGCTGGCATTAAAAGTGGTAAAATTCAGAAGGATGCTTCCGCTTCCACTGCTGTTAAGAAGACCTTCCCAGCCAAGAAAGAAGCTTCTGCTGTTTATTCCCAAAAAAATCAAGGAAGAACGGAGCGCCGACCAACAGTGGGGGTTATGATGATTCAAAACTCCCCAATCGATCAACCTCGCAGTAATCAACTAAGATCTAATCAGCAAAGGGTAGAAAGGCCACAACAGTAATTCACCTGAATCAACATGACACTGGCTCAAGTCCTTCCTCATCTGTTAAAGCTGATCCTCACCAACTTGAAAGAAGCGCCGAAAAACCCTAATACCTCTTCTCCTTATTATCACTCCAATGCAAAATGTGCATACCATTCTGACAGTGTAGGGCATGCTACCAACAACTGTTGGGCTCTTAAAAACAAGATCCAAGACTTGATAGACGCCAAGGAGATAGAATTCGATGCGCCCGAAAAGCCGAATGTGATTTCTACCCCAATTCCCAAGCACGGTCATAATGTCCATGCCGTTATGGAAGATCTTCATGTTACCACTGTTGATGACCTTTTGACTCTGTTACCAGTGATTAAAGTGAATTTGATGAGAGCCGGGATATTCCCAGGCTGTGGAAAAGACTGTTACTTTTGTTCAAACATGAAAGCTGACTGCCCACTGTTGAAATCAGGCATCCAACGTCTGATGGATACCCAAGAGATCCTCTTTCAAAAGACTCATGTTGATACTATCACTACTGTTACTCCTACTACTTTTGTTACTTCAAACAATGACATTGCAATAATAACCATCTCCGACAATCTTCCCAAGACCTGCAAAAGGCCTGTCAAGATTACGCCTGATCCTAAGTTTGTGCCGTTGAAAATCACCATGTCGGGGCCTGTCCCATATAAATCTAACAAAACGATACCATGGAATTACGGAGGAGAAATCTCCTACCATGGTGTCAAACAGATTGAATCAGTCCAAGAGAATTCCGATGATGAAACCCCTGATATAGGGAATATTGCGGGAACGAGCAAGATAACTCGCAGCGGAAGGATCTTCTCTCCGAAGATTTCTCCTCCACGGGCAGTCTTCGGACCCTCGAAAATTTCTGCGCCTGTCAAGCCATCTGTGCCAAGCCTGGTAATTGAAGAACTTGATGCTCCTGAAGTTAGACCCTCTGATGTTGCTACCATTAAAGGTAAGGGGATACTAGAAGCGCCTGTCAAGACGAAGGCTCAGACTGTGGTAAACCTTGAAACCACCCAGAAAGAGATGGAAGAAATCTTAAAAATAATCAAGAAGAGCAACTACGACGTCGTGGAGCAGCTAGGGCAGACCCCTTCAAAGATATCCATGTTGGATCTCCTACTCTGCTCTGAGGCTCATGCCAAGGCCTTAATCAAATTTCTAAAGACGGCACACGTGCCTCAAGAAACTTCCGCTGACCAGTTTCAAGAGTGCGTGGCTAGCCTTACTGCTGATAATGGTCTTGGTTTTTCCGATGCTGATTTGACCCCTAAGGGAAGATAACACAACGACGCGCTACATGTATCAGTAGAGTGCAGGGGAACCACACTTGCCCATGTCCTGGTGGATACCGGTTCATCTTTGAATGTGCTACCGAAAAAGGCGTTGGACAGATTGGACTGCGAAGGTTTGACCCTAAAGCCCAGTAGCATCGTTGTTAGAGCCTTCGAAGGTTCTAAGAGGATGGTTCACGGAGAAGTGGACATCCCAATCAAAGTGGGCACAGAAATTTTCAACTCTACCTTTTATGTGATGGACATCCGTCCTTCATATTCATGCTTGTTGGGAAGGCCGTGGATCCACAATGCGGGGGCAGTCACTTCCTCTTGTACCAAATGCTAAAGTATCCAGTTCAGGGAAAGATTATAACGGTTCACGGTGAGGAAGAGTACACGATAAGTCACTTCAACTCCTTCTGCTATCTGGAGTTGGATGGCGAGTTCATAGAAACACCTTTCCAGCATTTTGAAGAGGTTTCTCCCGAAGTCGCAGTTGCAAAGACAATGACTGAAGTGCCTATCGTTTCCAATCCTGTGTCTAGGATGGCATCCCTCAAAGATGCGGAGGCCGTAATCAAAGAAGGAAGGAGTACAATGTGGGGGAAACTGCCTGATTTTTCTCATAAGACGGACAAGTTCGGACTAGGTTTTACTATTGCTGGCCAGAAAGTTGCGTGTCGCTCCCGGGATGGAGGACCACCCTTTAAAATCACTCACCATGGAATTAATGCCTTAGAAGATGGTGATGAAGAAGACAACTTTGAAGATTGGATCTTTCCAACCTTCGAAGGAGGATTAAGCAACTGGGAAGCGAAAGACTTCGTTCCCATCACTTTCATCAACCAGTAACTTATCTTTGAACAATTTCCTATTTTGTTCTGTAATAATTAAACAATTCGTACACTATTTTTACCTTATGCCTTACCCGGGGCATATAGGTCCATTTGTAAGGGCTTGATTTCTTCATTATCATATGCCATGTTTAATGAATCATTGGACATTTTCATCTATAAACTATTGTGTTCATTTTCTTTCATTTTACATTTTGTTTTGTTTAAGGATGGCTATCCTTTACACACACTCACACTCACAAAATGCAGGTACCCATCCACTCCGGATTCCATGGGTGACTATTCTGATTTAGCCTTCGGTGACTCTGAAGATTTGGTCAATCATGCCGAGTACGAAGGTGATGAAGACTGTGAAGTGCCTGGAGAGTTAGCCAGACTTTTGCAACAAGAAGAGAGGGCTATTCTGCCCCATGAAG
Source organism: Vicia faba (assembly GCA_948472305.1). Lineage (NCBI taxonomy): Eukaryota > Viridiplantae > Streptophyta > Magnoliopsida > Fabales > Fabaceae > Vicia > Vicia faba. The sequence continues at coordinate 460,063,837 of OX451738.1, forward strand.
AGTTGCTAGAAACCATCAACTTGGGAACAGAGGAAGACAAGAAAGAGGTTAAAGTAGGTGCCAAACTGGAACCAAGTGTCAAAGAGCGCTTAGTGCAGTTATTGAATGAATATGTTGAAATCTTTGCCAGGTCCTATGAAGACATGCCGGGACTAGACACAGATATCGTTGTTCACCGTCTCCCTACAAGAGAAGATTGTCCATCAATCAAACAAAAGGTCCGCCGAATGAGGCCCGACATGTCTGAAAAGATCAAATATGAGGTGATGAAGCAATTCAATGCTGGCTTTCTGGTTGTTACATCCTATCCACAATGGGTTGCTAACATTGTGCCCATGCCTAAGAAGGACGGCAAAGTCATAATGTGTGTGGACTATCGGGACTTAAACAGGGCTAGCCCTAAAGATGATTTTCCACTGCCACACATCGACATCTTGGTTGACAACACAACTCAACACAAGGTATTTTCCTTCATGGATGGATTCTCGGGATACAACCAGATCAAAATGGCCCCCGAAGACATGGAGAAGACTACTTATGTCACGCAGTGGGGTACCTTCTGCTACAAAGTGATGCCATCCGGACTGAAGAATGCCGGGGCAATCTATCAGCGAGCCATGGTAGCTTTGTTTCATGACATGATACATCATGAAATCGAAGTCTACGTGGACGACATGATAGCCCGTTCACAGATAGAAGAAGAACACCTCGACCATCTGCAAAAGTTGTTTGTCAGATTGAAGGAGTATAAGCCCGGACTGAACCCAAGCAAGTGAACTTTTGGAGTCAGGTCCGGTAAACTTTTGGAATTTAGCGTCAGCAACAAAGGCATTGAGGTTGATCCTTCTAAAGTCAAAGCTATACAAGAAATTCTTGCCCCCGCACTGAAAAGAAGGTTAGAGGTTTCTTGGGACGCTTAAACTATATTGCAAGGTTCATCTCTCACCTAACATCTACCTGTGAGCCAATCTTCAAGCTGTTGAAGAAAGATCAGGTGGTTGAATGGAACAATGATTGTCAAGTTGCTTTTGATAAGATCAAGGAGTATTTGCTGGAACCTCCTATCCTGATGCCTCCCGTTGAAGGAAGGTCGTTAATCATGTATCTGACTGTTTTGGATAACTCAATGGGGTGTGTACTGGGCCAACATGACGAGTCTGGCCGAAATGAGCATGCCATTTATTACCTTAGCAAAAAGTTTACCGACTGTGAGACTCGCTACTCACTGCTCGAGAAAACATGCTGCACTTTGGTATGGGCTGCTCGCCGGCTAAGGCAGTATATGTTGACTCATACCACTTTGTTGATTTCTAAAATAGATCCGATCAAGTATATCTTCGAGAAGCCTGCTTTATCTGGAAGAATTGCTAGATGGCAAATGATCTTGACTGAGTATGATATCCAGTACACAACCCAGAAAGCTATAAAGGGGAGTGTACTAGCTGACCATCTAGCTCATCAAGTCGTCGAAGATTACCAATCTATGAGATTCGACTTCCTTGACGAGGACATCATGACATTGGACAACATTGAAGGTAACGGACCATATGACGGACCTGAACAAGGATCCCGATGGACCCTGTACTTTGATGGTGCTTCAAATGCACTTGGCAGCGGTATCGGTGCAGTACTTATTTCTCCAGAAGGTTTCCATACACCCTTCACTGCCCGGATTTGCTTCAGCTGCACCAACAACATGGCTGAATATGAAGCTTGTATCTTTGGTCTCAAGGCTGCTATTGACTTGGGAATCAAATCTTTGGTCGTATTTGAGGATTCAACTTTGGTTATCATTCAAATCAAAGGAGAATGGGACACTAAACATCCTAATCTTATCCCATACAAAGAACATGTCCCGACATTATTGCCTCATTTTGAGCAGATTACCTTTGAGCACTTCCCGCGAGAAGAAAATCAGCTAGCAGATGCTTTGGCTACAATGTCTTCTATGTTTAAACTCAACTGGGATAATGAGGCTCCCCAAATCACCATTGAGCGAATGGACGAACCTGTGCACTGTCATGAGATTAATACCGAAGAAGTAGTGGAACAACCCTGGTTTCATGAAATCAAAAGGTATCTACAGACTCGAGAATACCCTGAAGGAGATTCAGTCAATGACAAAAAGTTCTTAAGGAGATTTGCTGCCAAGTTCTTCCTGAGAAATGGTATCCTATATAAGCGCAACCATGATTGTGTTCTACTTCGTTGTGTGGACAAAGCTGAAGCTGAGTTGATCATGACTGAAATACATAGTGGCACCTTTGGCACCCACTTGAGCGGACATACGATGGCTAAGAAGATTCTAAGGGCAGGCTACTACTGGTCTACCATTGAAGCTGATTGTCATCAATACGCTAGTACTTGTCACAAATGCCAAGTCTACGTTGACAAGGTACATATTCCTCCAGTTCCTCTCAACGTTCTAACAGCTCCTTGGCCATTCGCAATGTGGATAATTAACATGATTGGAGAGATCAAGCCCAGGACATCCAATGGACATCGCTTCATCCTGGTGGCTATTGATTACTTTACCAAGTGGGTCGAAGCAGCTTCCTTCGCCTCCGTTACAAAGAATGTGGTTGCCCGCATCATCAAGTAGAACCTCATATGTAGGTATGGTATCCCTGACAGGATCATCACGGACAACAGTACAAATTTGAATAACACTATGATCACCGCTCTGTGCGAGCAGTTCAAGATTCAACATCACAATTCATCTCCCTATCGGACAAAGATGAACGGTGCTGTTGAAGCTACGAACAAAAATATCAAGAAGATCATTCAAAAAATTACAGTCACCTACAAGGACTGGCATGAGATGTTACCGCTTGCTCTGCACGAATATCGTACCACGGCGCATACTTCAACAGGGGCAACCCCCTTTTCTTTGGTATATGGCATGGAAGTTGTTTTACCTATGGAAGTTCAGATTCCTTCCTTGAGGATTATGAAGGATACTGGTTTGAGTGAAGACGATTGGATTCAGACCCGGCTTGACCAACTTAACTTGATCGACGAGAAGCGACTTACTGCTGTTTGTCATGGTCAGACGTATCAAAAACGGATGATCAAGGATTTCAATAAGAAAGTCAGACGTCAGGTATATCAAGTCGGAGATCTTGTAATCAAGCGGATCATCTTGCCGCAAAGTGATCCCAGGGGCAAGTGGACTCCTACTTACGAAGGACCATTTGTGATCAAGAGCATCTTTTCTGGTGGGGCAATGATTATGACCACCATGGACGGCGACGACTTGCTGCACCCTGCGAACGCAGACATAGTCAAAAGATACTACGCATAAAACGACCCGACAAGTTGAAAACCCAAAAGGGCGACTTGGGAAAAAATGGGCATCCCGGTGAATCGAAAACCCGAAAGGGTAGTTCAGGCAAAAATTAGGGATAAACAAAAAAAATCTGTACACCCGGCAAGTTGAAAACCCGAAAGGGCGGCTTGGGCAAAAAAGGGTTTCCCGGTGGACTGAAAACTCGAAAGGGAGGTCCAGGAAAAAGTTAGGGAATTAAAGCGTATGATTATGTCTCATCGGATCACTTTAAAAGACAATCTATTCACCAACAAGCTCCAAGCTTCTGATCAATCCAACCATCCGCAGACGAAGCAACGAATGGAAAAGATACTCAGAGTTGTGAAGGCTATAGCAGAATGGGAACCCTATGGAATTGTTACACATAGCCATCTTTCTTTTTGTATAAATTTGTTCTTAATTTTACGACAACATTCTCTTACTAGGATGTGTGTCTCCTTTGTACAAAAATACTTACAAAACTTAATACAAGAATACTTTAAAGTGCAGAAATTTGCTTGCCTTTCTTTTCTTTTTACACTTATGTTTTATTTGAAAACGTCCAATAGTTTGTTAAATAGGCATATGCATTTGAATATAATCACTGCTTACAAATAAAGCAAAATTAGAAAAGATAATTACTGATAGGTTGAAGGTGTAGGAAAATGTCTTTAGGCTATTCTAGAGGAAATCCCCTGCAGTACATCATCTTGCTCCTCAACAGAACTAAAACCTTGGAGTATATATCCCCAGCGGAGTTAAGTTTCAAGATTCCCATCAGAGTTAAGTCTCTAAACTCTCGGTCCCCAGTGGAGCCCGAAAACTTTGAACTACAAACCCTCAGCAAAGATGAAGACTTCTTCCCCAGCGGAGTCAAATTTCCAACTATCAATCCCCAGCGGGAACCATTCAATTTTCCCCAAATTCCCCAGCAGGTTATCTTAAATGTCTGAGAATCAACCAGATAACAGTTAACTTTTTGTCTTATCCCCAACTAGGATAATTCCCTAGTAGATTGGCATACAACCCAAGCTCTTGATTTCCCAGGCAAAATAAACACTCTCCCCACAGAGTTATTTCCCAACAGAACGAAGATTCTAGTTCCCGTTTCTCCATTTGAAGCCTCCCAGGTTTTAATTCCCCAATAGAGGTCGTCAGATTTTTTCTTATTTTCCCAGGAAAGTCATGAAGGATTCTCATTCACCGCAGAAGTTGTCAAAACTTTTGTTAATCCCCGCAAGTCACCAAGGATTTTCAATCCCCAACAGTGGCCCCAAGATTTCTCATTCTCAACAATCAAAGATTTTTGGAATCCCCAGCATCGGTCAAGGATTTACTTCCCCCCGCAGCAGTCAAAAATTTCATTATCTCCAGTTATCAAGGATTTATTTTCCTCAGCAAGACAGCTAATCAGCATACATGCGCATCCATTACATTCATATATATCATAAACATTGATGGAACACGTTTCATTGCATCATACATATCATGCAACATAACTTTTTGCTTTAGCTAACATTTTACCCTTTTCAGGATAAGATTAAAAATCTATCGTTAACAACTATTCAGAGATTTCAGATACAGTATGAATACAACCCAGACACGGCGGTCATTCTATTACTCATTCAGAATTTTAAGTCAAGATACAGTATGGATACACCCCAGACACGACGGTCATTCTACTATTCATTCAGACTTCAGCAATCAGATACAGACTAGATACGCTCCAGACACGGCGGCCATTCTATTTCTCATTCAGATTCAACTATCAACTTCAAGTTCAGATACACTCCAGACACAGAAGTCATTCTGTTACTTGTCTGAATCCCAGTTACAGTACGGATACACTCCAAACACGGAAGTCATTCTGTAAGTCTCAGAGTGCCTAAGAGGGGGGGGGGGGGGTGAATTAGGTCTATAAGAATTTATTCGGTTTTATGAGAATACTTAAAGTAATTTTTGGTTAAGTGTTTGAAGGTTTTGATTATATCTTATCTTTTCCTTGATTATGGTGATGAAAGCGATAAAAGCGGAAAAGTAAAGAACACGGTGATATATCCTGGTTCCCCTCACAATCCGAGAGTACTCCAGTCCCCTTTCCAACACGAAAGAGATTTCACTATAGTTAGAATGATTGTACAGCCTATGCTTACTATCTAACCTATAGGATGATCAAAGGTTCTTAACACCTTTAAGATCAAACAAACACTAATGTGAATGAAGAACAATCCTCTTCAAATCACAACACTTACTTCCAACAATCCTGGATAGTAAGGGAATAATTTCTTTAAGTAATACAATGATTAATTTGAAATAGATGGATAGCTTTATCAATCTTCAATTGATCTTCTTCTTCAAGATATAAACAATTATCAAACAATGTATATAAATGTTCACAATGTATGTATGAAACGTGTAATGATTTCTTAATGGAAGTGTATATGGTAAGTTTCACAAAATTATGAACACATGAAAGTTTAAGTGCAAATTTGAATGAATGAGAAAATTGTTAATATGAAGAAGGTTTATTGTTTTTTCTTGAAAGTTATGATCGATTGTAAAAATCTGAAAATCTGCACATTTTATAAAGTCACAAGAACCTCTTCATTCATGCCAATTCATATGAAAAGTTGCAATGCATTTATGAAAGAGTACCATTGAAAATATGTTCAAAAACCAAAAGAAAAGCTGCACTGGTTCGCTAGGAACCGGTTCCGATACTGACAGAACCCGGTTCTTAGTGAACGTTATAAGTCAGATTCAAAAAATATCACGCAGGAACCTGTTCCCCTATTGGTACAACCCGGTTCCTAGTACAAATTCCAGGGACATGTTTTTGAACATGTTTTGGAACCCGGTTCCCTGTTAGGGAGGAACCGGTTCCTGAAAGTTAATTTTCAAAAAATTCTTTTTGAAAAAGATTTTAAACAAAGTTTTTCTTAAATGAAAACATGTTGGATATGTATATGATTATGAATGCATATTTTTGTGAACATCTATATTCAAGATTAAGAATTATTTATACCATTTGACATTTGATGATTCTTCAATAATTCTTCTTCTAATCTTCAAGACTTTTATATGATGTTGATAAGCTTTTTGCACATCCTTTGAATGTTGATGTCCATGTTGTCTTCATCAAAACAAATGCTTTAAATATTACTTGAGAAGCTTGCAATTACATTCTCCCCCTTTTTGATGATGACAACCAAGTCTTGAAAACAATTCTTGAAATGTTTTATGTTGTTTTGTGTAGCAAACAATGTTGATCAAATGCAAGGCTCCCCCTAAATTGTATGCCCCCCCTAAGTCCATGATTCTTTGAATTTTGGACTGAGTATGATAGTTACTTGGGCCTGCAAATTCTTTGAAACAAAACAACACATATCCATATTCTTCTCCCCCTTTGTTAACATCAAAAAGGATGGGGAAAAAGAGTGAAACAAATACATTTAAAATTTAAGACGATTTAAACACATATAAAAGAAGGAGTAGAAGCAAAGTGTACTGAAACATAAATTCTTGAAGAAAAATAAAGACGTGCACCTTATGAGAAACATTTAGATATCACCTTCGTCCAAAATACCAAGTTCTCTTCGGATTTTAAAGAATGGTTCTCGAGCAAGCGGTTTTGTGAAGATATCTGCGAGTTGGTTATGAGTATCTGTTGTACCCCAAAATTTGCCCTCCCATATTTCTCAAAATATTTCAAGAAAATTCACAAGTCCAACCTGGCGCGTCATATTCAGGTATTCTTTCGCCAAGATATCTCTGATGACGTATTCTCAAATTCAGGTTCGGCTCAAGAGTCAATTCTTTAAAGAAGGTATCCGAATGTGTGAGTTTTCTCGAAGAAATATGGTGAAAAAGTATGCTGAAAGTGCAGTTTTTACGCGCTAAAAAATTCATAACTTGAAGATCGTGACTCGTTTTGAACCCGTTCCGGTGGCAAAAATTCCGTCTTGACATTATCTACGTTTTCATCTCTCACGGCTGGAAGCCAATTTCGATCAGAAGGTCTTCAAAAATGTGGATTTATCAAGTATTTTTATACAGAAAATTTGTGACAGAAGTTTATTTGCGTCATGTTCAGAAAATCATAACTTGGTCGATTTTCATCGTATCGAGCTGGTTCTGGCGCCAAAATTTCACAAATTGAGTTGGCTACATTTTCACAGAAGGTATTAAGTTCAAACGGTATTCAAAAGGCCTTCGATTTTTGCTCAGAGTGCGTGACACGCTGAAAATCCTGAATGCTGAATATTATTTCATCTGGGCCGAAACTTCGAAAATTCATAACTCGGTCAATTTTTATCGGATTGGACTCATATTTTTACACAAGGTCACTGACTCATAGATCTACAACTTTTCTTCAAAAGTCGAGACCAAATTATGCACCGATCAATACCAGTTTTTTATTGAAAAACGTGTCAGAGTCGACACTGGAGCCCAAAATAAGTTTGTCTGAGCTGAAACTTCAAAAATTCATAACTAATTCACCGTTTATCTGATTGAGTCGATTTTTGGACAGGAGTTAGTTCTCGATGTCGGCTACATTTTGTTTTAACATTTCAACTTCAAAAAATGCACTTAAGTCCCTGCGATTTAGCCTGGAAAGTGACGAATTCAAGTGAATATGGGAGGCCCAATTGCACATTCAAAGCCCATTTTCTTTACCCTAATTTCCATTATATAAACACCTTCTTTTCACACAAACCAGAGAGGAGGAAAAGAGAGAAAAAACCTTGTCACAGTTAGAATATCAAATTCTTTCAAGAACCCTAAAACCTTGAAATCCTTATTACAAATCCCTCTCTCACTACAAACAAGCCATCACAGTTATAAACCAACACCTCACTACTTCTTCAGTAAGGATAAGGCTGGCCTGATCTCCATGATCCTAATTTTCCAGTAAGGCATAAAAGCATTACGGTCACTAATTTTCTAGTAAGGGTAAGATTGATTTGATCTCCATGATCAAAAGGGTATAATCATTCATACATGCCATATTGTGCCTAAACATTAAATTTCTTCATATATTGGCTTTATTTGCATTTTATGATTTTATTTAATGTGTTCGTGAGATTCAACACTGCAGATTTAGACAGGATCCCATGCAGGTTCATTAAGGAACGTTGAGGCCAAAAGCCAAAAGCCAAATGGCCAAAACAGAACATTTTACACATGACCCCAATATATGGCGAGACAGACATCTTGAGAAGGTTAAGGAACGTTGAAGCCAGAACACAAATGGCCAAAAGCCAAAAGCCAAAAGCCAAATGGCCAAAGTAGAACAACTTATGCATGAAACTCAATCCAATGGCCAAAGAATGCAGACCACGGTACTCAGGAGTCAATACTTCAAAAAAAACCTCCCCTTGGGCCAGACACCCCCTATGGTTTGCTCAATTTTTTAATTTTTATTTGTTTTTCCTTTTTATTCTTTTAATTGTTTTTTTAATTGTTTTCTTTTAATTCCATAAAATAATTTTCATAATAAATATAAAATACAGAAAAATCAAAAAAATGTTTATTTTATTAATATTAATTTCACTATTATTATTTTTGTAAATAAACTTTAAACAATTAATTAGATTAATTTAGGTTTCAAAACTTTAATATTTTTCTTAATAAATTAAATATGTAGAAATTAGGGTTTTTAACTTTTTCATCATTTTTTTTAATAAATAATTTTCTCATCATTATTATTATTATTAATTACTAATTTATTTTGTAAATAAACATGTACATAAATTCTTTAGTAAATTAAGTTAAACTTTAACATTTTTCTCAAATAATTAAAAATAACTTAGAATTAGGGTTTCTTTTAATTTTAATTTTCTTATTTCATAAATACAAAAAAACCTAAAAAACACTTCTTTTATTTCAATAAATAATTAATTAATTCTTAATTTCAATTTAACTTCAAAAGGGTCCAACGCCCTCGTTTTCAATTTTAATTCAATTCGCGCATTTTATTTATTCCTTCTTTTAAATATTGATGTAATTCTCCCAAAGCCGTGTAAATATTTATCTTTCGCACTTTACTTTATTTCTTTATTTTATGTCAAATCGGGTCCTGGATATAATTTGGCGATGTGGACCCGCGCCTTTGTAGTAGTCTAGGAATTTTATATTTCTCGCAACTTTTTAACTGTTAATAAATGCATGCAAGAATGAATGACTAAAATAAAAAGAACGCGTAGATCACCCACGACATGAACAAGATAAATGTCAATGAAAACGACACACAAATTCACACACCACCCCTAGGGTACGCCTCACTGTTGCCTTGCCTCGAAAGGTGATCGTCGAGTAGAGGATGTCTTAGTAAGTCCTCATGATCCGGGAACCTGGCATGAGGGTAGCTTCTAAGGTGTCTTCCCATTTCTCTGGTGATCACCATGTCCCGAACCTCGAATTGACCCGAACACCTCCAACGGTGGTGCTACCTACCTCTCAATGGTGGGATGACACTACTTTAAAGGATATTTACACAGACGAATTCCTTAGGGTAGGTAGATGACTCTAGATACTTGCTCTAATTTCAAAACAAATCAAAAATACTTTTCACACCGACACATTTTCAAAAAGCTTTCGAAAGCATTTTTCAAACACTCTTGAGGACCGATACAAGAGTCGAACTGAAATTTTCAAAGAAACTTTTTAAAACCCACAGTTGAAAAGCAAACAAACCATTTTTGAAAACACAAATGAGCAAGTATCTAAGAGCCCATGGATAACCATGGATAGAAAGGGTGCTAACACCTTCCCTTTCTATAATCTACCTCCCGAACCGAGAGCAATCTCTATAAGGAATTTTTCTGTGCTTTTGTCCTTTCCATTTGGAGAAAATAAAAGACGGTGGCGACTCTTGCTTCCGCGACATTTCGCGAACCAGCGTTAAACAGTCAGTTCCAGATCCACCGATCACAGAACTGGCGACTCTGCTGGGGACTTAACTTAAAGTGAGGTATATCTTAGGGTTAGTTCATAACTGTGTTTTCAATTGCTTTCCTTATTTGCTTTAAATTGTGGGACTGTCTTGGGAGTTCTATAGATCCTAACCCGGATCTGGGGATACCTTCTTAGAAAGTAGCAACAAGGCTGTGAGGGAACTGTGCGGGGTATACCGACATGGTTGAAACAGTCTGCTACGTTGATGTGGCACTTTGGTGTGTACCGGTAACCCTTGAGTTCAGTCAAGGAGAGTACGGGGCCTCCGTGTGGTGTCGTGAAGCATCAACAGACCTTAGGAACCTTAATTGAACTATCTTGGCCTTTTTAGGGTAGTGAGATAACTGACTTTGGTGCAGTCCGAGGTTGGTTGATACTCGATACTACACTCAATTAAGGGTTGCTTTCCTGGAATATTTCGGTCGCCAGTTCAGTGGCTAAATCGAAACGATGAACAATGAAAGAAATCCAGTGATATTGGGACCCTTAGAACCCGGTTACTTCTAATAGGACAGGTTGAGCCCACCAACTTCAAGAGGGTAATACCCAGACCCCATGCTGGCCTAAACTCTAAGGGTTTCTCTTGTGTGACTTGTGTGCCTTCGTACTTGACTATTTGCATGCTTATTGTCTGACACTTGAGCTTCTTGCAGGTTTTGTTTGTAGTCCTTAATTAGGACTCATAACAAGGTCTACCGAGTTTCTTGTAGGTTTCGTTTATAGTCCTTAATTGGGACTCATGACAGGGTTTACTAAGTTTCTTGCAGGTTTTGGTTTGCAGTCCTTAATTGGGACTCATAACAGGGCTACTCACATTACCCCATGCATACCATGACATCATACCATTGCATACATCCTAACCCATTTCAAGGATCTCAAGGGCTTGTGATGCAGGTCATGGTGAATCAACTATCCCAGCAAGGGGCAAAGAGGATTTATTTTCCTCTAGCCAAGGTAGTCAGGGGCTATGACCCACTGGATATGGTGAGCCTTCGACCCTTGAAGAAGAATTCTCAATAACATGGGTTTCCTTCAATCAAGCTACCGGATCCAAATTCTAACAAATTTTCTTGTTTACCCCGCGAGGTCCTTGAAAACATTGCATGCATATCATACATATCATTGCATAACAGGTACCCTTTGGACAGGTCACTTACCATCTCCGCTGTTTATTTCAGCAATGGCTTCCCAACAAAATAACCAGGACTTTCTTGCTCAAGAGACCCAGTTCAGGGAAATCCTCGTGAATCTATCCAAGGGGCAGGAGGAGTTAAGGACACTTATCATGGAGACTTTGGTTAGGAACAGCGCTGAGGACGAACGGCTGAAACACTTGCAAGCTGAAATGGATGCAATGAAAGCCCAAATGATGGGGCAGGGGATTGCCATTCAAGGTTTAGCTCAAAAACAAGAAGAGCTCGGAGTTCTCGTCAACCAACTGCTTCGGGGTAACCAACTGGGGAAAACGTCTAAGGGAAAAGAGCCAGTCATCGTTCAACCACCTTTGAGACAAGGAGGTAAGGGGAGAGCTCCTCAAAGGGCTCCAGTGTCACAAATTCAGCATCAACCTCACCGGCTTCAGCCAGACAAGTCCAGGAGGCAATTCACCCCGCTCAACATGTCGTTGTTTCAAGCTTTACAACGCCTGCTGAGATTGAATTTGATCACATTAAGGGCTCATCCCCAGAATCCCAACACAGCACATCCTACTTATGATCCCAATAAAAGGTGTGCCTACCACTCTGCCAGTCTTGGACATGATACAAATGAGTGTTGGGCTCTGAAGAACAAGATCCAAGACCTGATTGATGAAGGGGCATTGGAGTTCACCCAAGATGGTCAGGCTGAATTTTTCTATCATCCCTCCAAGACTCACCATTTGAAATGACAAGCCTTGAGACTAGGAAACTTTTGTTCATTCGAATGTTCAAGTTGTAATTCTTTTTTATTGTTCAAACATTTGTTCATTGTTAAACATTGTTATTTCATTAATGCATCGCATATGTCCGTTTTGAAGCAATATATTCGTATTCACTATACGCAAATTATTTTCATATTTTTTCTGATGATCAACTCTCAATTAATAATTCTAAGCCTCTTGAGGGAGGATGACGAAAACGATACCGCTATCTTTACAATATGCTTTTGAACAGACCCCGCTGATGAAGTACAGGCATTGTTTCAAATCCCTAAACACTGGAGTTATAAGGAAGATAATCCCTCGTCAACCCCTCTGAGCCAAAGAAGTAGGAGTTTTTCTTTTCGAAATTTAAAACCCTTTATCATAACCTGGGGCAGGGTAGTTCTCTCAGTTGATCCAAGTGCATAACGAATGGCACCAAAGAGGTCCTTACAAAAAAAAAGGAAGACAGTGATGGTTCCGAACAATCATAAAGACAGGCAGTCATTATCAAAAAATTCATAAATGAAAAGCCCAAAAAGTCAGAACCTATAAAGGGGACTTACGAAACTGGGGCATCCCGCTGACTGTAATTCCAAAAAAGGAAGCAGCTCAGGCAAAAAAACAGGGATAACAAAATCAAAAAGAAAGAGGTCTTATAAACCCTCAACAAAAAGGAAATGACTGCCTATTCAAATAAACGTTCAACATCCGAATCATCACTGGAAAATCAGAGCAAAGACTCAAACAAGGTCTGACGCACGATCAACTGAGTTTAGGTTTGAAGAACATCACGAAGAGTGGGTGGGTACAAATAATTTGAGCCTTTATCCTTTGTTTCTTAAACCATGAACCAGGCCACGTTATAACCCTTAAAAGTCCTAGCTGAAGCATGGGTTAGTTCGAAAGCATACTGTTATGAAAGGTATCCTGACTCCTTAAGGCCTACGGTAAATACGAAGTTGACATCACGTTTTACAAACATTCATTTGTTTTATGAAAAAAGAATGCATTTTCAAAATCTTCAAGACAGACATAGGCTTTGCATTTTTAACATAACTTTGTTTGCATATGACTTTTTGTTTGAACAACAGGAAAATTCGCACGACGAATGCCTAATGAACAGAAGCACTTCCAATCAAGGGGCATGACATGATCATGGTCCGTCATCTGGGGCAGTCCAATCAAGATTCAGAGAATCTCTCAAAGGTCAAATAGCCTGGGGCAAATCTCCGCCTGAGTCACTTGGGGCACCCCAGCAACGAATCTTGCCTGATCAAACACCTTCTGGTGGCATGACAAAACATTTCTAACAGGGGCAACTCCCTACATCCTGAGAGCGTGGATATAGTCGAAAAGATACTACGCAAAATCAAAGACTCGCTAGGTTGACGTACCTAGGCAAAAATAAGGGCTTCCCGGCGAACCAAAAGGGTTCGAGCAAAAATAAGGGATGAAATGAAAATAAACTGTACACCCGGCAAGTCGAAAACCTGAAAAGGCGGCTTAGGCAAAAAAGGGTATCCCGGTGGACTGAAAACCCGAAAGGGCGGTCCAGGCAAAAGTTAGGGATTAAAGCGTACGACTATGTCCTGTCATCTCGTCACTTGCCTACCAGAAGAAGGTTTGTCCATCAACCACTATCAGCACGCCACAGGTCTTCCTCCCCCACCTCAGAAACAGGGGCAATAAGGAGTTGGCTAAGCAATCCAATTGTTCTATCCTCCAAGGTATCAAGGTGGGTTTAGCTAAAGAACATAACCAGACATCTTAATTCCCCAGAGAGTGAGCCAGCAAGTCAGTACACTCTCCCCAAGCAAAGTTACAGTCAACCTTAAAGAAGTTGAGTATCCTCCTGCAGATCTCAACAGTCTCCAGCAGTATATACGCATTCTTAACAAGCATCCCCGGCAGTCTTGAGCTAAGATTGTTCCCCGGCGGCATATCAAACATCCAGTAGAGTTACTTCCAGTGCATCTCAAAACTTCCCCAAGAGAGTCCAATCCAGCTCCCCCAGGAAAGTTGGAATCATCTCCCAAGCAGTTAAGCTTATCCCCAGTAGATTTTGGAAGCTTATCCTCGCAGAGCATGAACGTGTCCCCCGGCTTTATTCAAAGAGTTATTTCCTTACCAGGACATAACTGGGTTATCCTCAGCCAAAAGCCATGGAAAGAGCATCCCCGACGAAGTCCTCTTATCCCCAGCAAGTTATTATGAACATTCCAGCAAAGTATCTCTCTCCCCACAGAGTATTGCTCTCCAGCAAGATCATTAGAGTACTTTTCTCCCCGCAGAATATTCCATTCGCCAAGTTTATGCCCCAACGGAGTCATCTTCTCCTGCCGGTATTCTTGCAACTATCATCCCCAGCGGAAGCAATAAATCAATACTTCAACATCAGCCCAGGAGTAACTTCCCGGCACCCGTCAAGGATTTACTTTCCTAGACGAAAACATACATTCCAAAACATCACATTCTCATACATTATAGCATGCATATACGCATCATATCTTAAATATCATTTATGTGGAGAACATCATTGCTTGATCCATATCATGCATTGCATATGACTGACCTTTACCTTTCAGGAAAGATTCAGTTAAGTTCTCAAGCTAGACTCCAAAGACCTTGTCTGGTTCAGTTAAATCGACTCCAAAGATTTTCCTGGTTATTATCCAGTCAAAGGCGTTCTCTGGTCTAGTTAAACCGACTCCTAAAGGTTTTTCTTTTGAAGACTCAGTTGAAGACTCCAAAGACCTTGTCTGGTTCAGTTAAATCGACTCCAAAGATTTTCCTGGTTATTATCCAGTCAAAGGCGTTCTCTGGTCTAGTTAAACCGACTCCTAAAGGTTTTTCTTTTGAAGACTCAGTTGAAGACTCCAAAGACCTTGTCTGGTTCAGTTAAATCGACTCCAAATATTTTCCTGGTTATTATCCAGTCAAAGGCGTTCTCTGGTCTAGTTAAACCGACTCCTAAAGGTTTTTCTTTTGAAGACTCAGTTGAAGACTCCAAAGACCTTGTCTGGTTCAGTTAAATTGACTCCAAAGATTTTCCTGGTTATTATCCAGTCAAAGGCGTTCTCTGGTCTAGTTAAACCAACTCCTAAAGGTTTTTCTTTTGAAGACTCAGTTGAAGACTCCAAAGACCTTGTCTGGTTCACTTAAATCGACTCCAAAGATTTTCCTGGTTATTATCCAGTCAAAGGCGTTCTCTGGTCTAGTTAAACCAACTCCTAAAGGTTTTTCTTTTGAAGACTCAGTTGAAGACTCCAAAGACCTTGTCTGGTTCAGTTAAATCGACTCCCAAAGATTTTCCTGGTTATTATCCAGTCAAAGGCCTTCTCTGGATCAGTCAGATCGACTCCAAAGATCTCCCTATTTCTTATCCAGTTGAAGACATTCAAGACCTAGACCGGTTCAGTTAAATCGACTCCAAAGATTTCTCTGTTTCTTCTCCAGTCAAAGGCCTTCTCTGGTTCAGTCAGATCGACTCCAAAGATCTCCCTGTTGCTTATCCAGTTGAAGACATTCCAAGACCTATACCGGTTCAGTTAAATCGACTCCAAAGATTTCTTATCCAGTCAAAGGCCTTCTCTGGTCTAGTTAAATCGACCCCAAACAGATTTTTCTGATAAAGACTCAGTAGAAGTTATCCAAGATTCTCTCAATGATTGCTGTTGAGGTTGTAGTCGCCTATGGTTCTCTCCCCGATACTGCGGAGGTGGTAATCCCAGATTTCGCTCAACGATTGCTGTTGAAGTTGAAGTTATCCAAGGTTCTCTCAATGTTTGTTGTTGAGGTGGTAATCGCCTATGGTTCTCTCCCCGATACTACGGAGGTAGTAATCATCCCAAGATTCTCTCAATGATTGCTGTTGAGGTTGAAGTCGCCCAAGATTTTCTCAATGATTGCTGTTGAGGTTGAAGTCGCCCAAGGTTCTCTCACCGTTCCTGTTGAGGTAGTAACCATCCCTGGTTCATTCATCATCGTTTGAAGCTCCAGATTCAGCTCCTATAACCAGTCAGGACACATCTATACAAAGAATCTGAAAACCAGCTCCTGTAACAGGCCAGGTACTCATTTTTCTTTTTTGCAGGTACGCAAGTTCTCGCTAAGGGATCTCTTATGCGATCAACATCCAGATGGCATCTATAAGCCCATCCACTTATCCATCACCTCTCAGCATGGCATCTATAAGCCCATCATCCTATCCATCAATCTCCAAATGGCAGCTATAAGCCCATTCCCACCATCACACTACTATGTGAGCGCAAATTTCTGGGCACTCTAGTGTTCAATCATCTTCTACCTTCGGACTACGAAAGGCACGCAGCCAATCTGCATCCTCAGGTCTAAGAAGATTGAACAGGGGCAACTATTATACCCCAAAATTTGCCCTCCCATATTTCTCAAAATATTTCAAGAAAATTCACAAGTCCAACCTGGCGCGTCATATTCAGGTATTCTTTCGCCAAGATATCTCTGATAACGTATTCTCAAATTCAGGTTTGGCTCAAGAGTCAATTCTTTAAAGAAGGTATCCGAATGTGTGAGTTTTCTCGAAGAAATATGGTGAAAAAGTATGCTGAAAGTGCAGTTTTTACGCGCTAAAAAATTCATAACTTGAAGATCGTGACTCGTTTTGAACCCGTTCCGGTGGCAAAAATTCCGTCTTGACATTATCTACGTTTTCATCTCTCACGGCTGGAAGCCAATTTCGATCAGAAGGTCTTCAAAAATGTGGATTTATCAAGTATTTTTATACAGAAAATTTGTGACAGAAGTTTATTTGCGTCATGTTCAGAAAATCATAACTTGGTCGATTTTCATCGTATCGAGCTGGTTCTGGCGCCAAAATTTCACAAATTGAGTTGGCTACATTTTCACAGAAGGTATTGAGTTCAAACGGTATTCAAAAGGCCTTTTATTTTTGCTCAGAGTGCGTGACACGCTGAAAATCCTGAATGCTGAATATTATTTCATCTGGGCCGAAACTTCGAAAATTCATAACTCGGTCAATTTTTATCGGATTGGACTCATATTTTTACACAAGGTCACTGACTCATAGATCTACAACTTTTCTTCAAAAGTCGAGACCAAATTATGCACCGATCAATACCAGTTTTTTATTGAAAAACGTGTCAGAGTCGACACTGGAGCCCAAAATAAGTTTGTCTGAGCTGAAACTTCAAAAATTCATAACTAATTCACCGTTTATCTGATTGAGTCGATTTTCGGACAGGAGTTCGTTCTCGATGTCGGCTACATTTTGTTTTAACATTTCAACTTCAAAAAATGCACTTAAGTCCCTGCGATTTAGCCTGGAAAGTGATGAATTCAAGTGAATATGGGAGGCCCAATTGCACATTCAAAGCCCATTTTCTTTACCCTAATTTCCATTATATAAACACCTTCTTTTCACACAAACCAGAGAGGAGGAAAAGAGAGAAAAAACCTTGTCACAGTTAGAATATCAAATTCTTTCAAGAACCCTAAAACCTTGAAATCCTTATTACAAATCCCTCTCTCACTACAAACAAGCCATCACAGTTATAAACCAACACCTCACCACTTCTTCAGTAAGGATAAGACTGGCCTGATCTCCATGATCCTAATTTTCCAGTAAGGCATAAAAGCATTACGGTCACTAATTTTCCAGTAAGGGTAAGATTGATTTGATCTCCATGATCAAAAGGGTATAATCATTCATACATGCCATATTGTGCCTAAACATTAAATTTCTTCATATATTGGCTTTATTTGTATTTTATGATTTTATTTAATGTGTTCGTGAGATTCAACACTGCAGATTTAGACAAGATCCCATGCAGGTTCATTACAAAAGCCAAATGGCCAAAAGCCAAAAGCCAAATGGCCAAAACATAACATTTTACACATGACCCCAATACATGGCGAGACAGACATCTTGAGAAGGTTAAGGAACGTTGAAGCCAGAACACAAATGGCCAAAAGCCAAAAGTCAAAAGCCAAATGGCCAAAGTAGAACAACTTATGCATGAAACTCAATCCAATGGCCAAAGAATGCAGACCACGGTACTCAGGAGTCAATACTTCAAAAAAAACCTCCCCTTGGGCCAGACACCCCCTATGGTTTGCTCAATTTTTTAATTTTTATTTGTTTTTCCTTTTTATTCTTTTAATTGTTTTTTTAATTGTTTTCTTTTAATTCCATAAAATAATTTTCATAATAAATATAAAATACAGAAAAATCAAAAAAATGTTTATTTTATTAATATTAATTTCACTATTATTATTTTTGTAAATAAACTTTAAACAATTAATTAGATTAATTTAGGTTTCAAAACTTTAATATTTTTCTTAATAAATTAAATATGTAGAAATTAGGGTTTTTAACTTTTTCATCATTTTTTTTAATAAATAATTTTCTCATCATTATTATTATTATTAATTACTAATTTATTTTGTAAATAAACATGTACATAAATTCTTTAGTAAATTAAGTTAAACTTTAACATTTTTCTCAAATAATTAAAAATAACTTAGAATTAGAGTTTCTTTTAATTTTAATTTTAATTTTCTTATTTCATAAATACAAAAAAACCTAAAAAACACTTCTTTTATTTCAATAAATAATTAATTAATTTTTAATTTCAATTTAACTTCAAAAAGGTCCAACGCCCTCGTTTTCAATTTTAATTCAATTCGCGCATTTTATTTATTCCTTTTTTTAAATATTGATGTAATTCTCCCAAAGCCGTGTAAATATTTATCTTTCGCACTTTACTTTATTTCTTTATTTTATGTCAAATCGGGTCCTGGATATAATTTGGCGATGTGGACCCGCGCCTTTGTAATAGTCTAGGAATTTTATATTTCTCGCAACTTTTTAACTGTTAATAAATGCATGCAAGAATGAATGACTAAAATAAAAAGAACGCGTAGATCACCCACGACATGAACAAGATAAATGTCAATGAAAACGACACACAAATTCACACACCACCCCTAGGGTACGCCTCACTGTTGCCTTGCCTCGAAAGGTGATCGTCGAGTAGAGGATGTCTTAGTAAGTCCTCATGATCCGAGAACCTGGCATGAGGGTAGCTTCTAAGGTGTCTTCCCATTGCTCTGGTGATCACCATGTCCCGAACCTCGAATTGACCCGAACACCTCCAACGGTGGTGCTACCTACCTCTCAATGGTGGGATGGCACTACTTTAAAGGACATTTACACAGACGAATTCCTTAGGGTAGGTAGATGACTCTAGATACTTGCTCTAATTTCAAAACAAATCAAAAATACTTTTCACACCGACACATTTTCAAAAAGCTTTCGAAAGCATTTTTCAAACACTCTTGAGGACCGATACAAGAGTCGAACTGAAATTTTCAAAGAAACTTTTTAAAACCCACAGTTGAAAAGCAAACAAACCATTTTTGAAAACACAAATGAGCAAGTATCTAAGAGCCCATGGATAACCATGGATAGAAAGGATGCTAACACCTTCCCTTTCTATAATCTACCTCCCGAACCGAGAGCAATCTCTATAAGGAATTTTTCTGTGCTTTTGTCCTTTCCATTTGGAGAAAATAAAAGACGGTGGCGACTCTTGCTTCCGCGACATTTCGCGAACCAGCGTTAAACAGTCAGTTCCAGATCCACCGATCACAGTATCCACAAAGGTGACTTCGACATCTCCTTTAAGTACATGATCACGGAGAAAATGATGTCGAATATCTATATGTTTGGTTCTTGAATGCATGACTGGATTCTTTGTAATATTAATAGCACTTGTATTATCGCATCGAAGAGGAATGCATCCGAGATCAAGTCCGTAATCACGGAGTTGTTGCTTGAGCCAAAGAATTTGTGCACAACAACTACCTGCTGCTATGTATTCTGCTTCGGCCGTGCTAAGAGCAACACATGTTGCTTTTTACAAGCCCATGATACTAATGCATTTCCAATAATGTGACAAGTACCACTTGTGCTTTTACGATCAGTTTTACAACCTGCATAATCCACGTCAGAATAACCAATTAAAGTGCAGATACTACCTTTAGGATACCATAAGCCGACATTGGTTGTTCCTTTAAGATACTTCATGATCCTTTTAACTGCCATAAGGCGTGATTCCTTTGGATTTGCTTGAAAGCGAGCACAAAGACAAACACTAAACATGATGTCAGGACGGCTTGCCGTCAAATACAATAAGGAACCAATCATACCTCGGTATTTTGTAATATCAATTGGAGTACCGGATTCATCTTGATCAACATATGTACCGGAGCCCATTGGAGTATTCATTGCTTTACAATTGTCCATATCAAACTTTTTCAATAATTCTTTGCAATACTTAGATTGGTTGATGAAGATTCCATCTTCTAGTTGCTTAATTTGTAGTCCAAGAAAGTATTTCATCTTTCCCATCATAGACATCTCGAATTCTCCTTGCATCATCAATGAGAATTCCTCACACATTTCTTTGTTAGTCGACCCAAAAATGATATCATCAACATAGACTTGAACCAATAAAGTGTTACTTTGGATTTTCTTAATGAACAAAGTTTTATCAACCTTACCCTTTTCGAAACCTTTTTCACACAAAAAATTGCTAAGTCTATCATACCATGCTCTTGGTGCTTGCTTTAAGCCATAAAGAGCCTTTCTCAATTTAAAGACATGTGTAGGATGTTTGAAGTCTTCAAATCCCGGAGGTTGTTTGACATAGACTTCTTCATTTATGTATCCATTCAAGAATGCGCTTTTGACGTCCATTTGAAAAAGCTGAAAATTTAATGAACAAGCATAAGCAAGTAAAAAACGTATAGCTTCTAACCTTGCAACCGGAGAAATGTTTCTTCAAAGTCGATTCCTTCCTCTTGATTGTAACCTTGGGCAACCAACCTTGCTTTGTTTCGAACAATTAGACCATTCTCATCAAGTTTGTTCTTAAACACCCATCGGGTACCTATGATGTGTTTACCACTTGGTCTAGGAACAAGTTCCCAAACTTGATTTCTCTCGAATTGATTTAATTCTTCTTGCATAGCAATAATCCATTTATCATCTCCTAAGGCTTCATCAACTTTGGTAGGTTCAATTTGAGAAACAAACACCATGTTTAAGCAAGCATCTTTTAGATTTAATCTTGTTGGTACTCCGTGGCTAATGTCACCAATAATTTTGTCAATAGGATGGTCTCTATGAGTTCTCCATTCTTTTGGTAGATCATTGATGTTTGACTCTTGTTGTACAATGTTTTCTTTATTTTCCGGTGATTTCACAACTTGATCAATTGAAAGATCTTCCGGGGGTAAATCTATAGGATCATCATCATCACATACTACTACTTCCTCCTTAGAGGGGTTAGTTTCATCAAAAGATACATGCATAGATTCTTCAATAGTTAAAGTTCTTTTATTATAAATTCTATATGCTTTACTAGAAAGAGAATAACCAAGAAATATACCTTCGTCGGATTTCTCATCAAACTTACCGAGATTGTCTTTGTCATTATTAAGAACAAAGCACTTGCATCCAAAAATGTGAAAGTGAGCAATATTTGGCTTTCTTCCTTTGAAGAGTTCATATGGAGTCTTCTTTATTATAGGTCTAATGATAACTCGATTTCCAACATAACATGCCGTACTAACCGCATCCGCCCAAAAATATTTAGGAAGATTTGCATCACTAAGCATTGTTCTTGCAAGTTCCACTAGAAACCTATTCTTTCTTTCAACTACTCCATTTTGTTGTGGAGTTCTAGGTGCTGAAAAATTATGAGAGATACCATGTTCTTCACAAAATTCTTCAAATTGTGCATTTTGAAATTCTCCACCATGATCACTTCTTATGGATACAATCTTTAGTGATTTTTCATTTTGGATTTGCTTAGCATACTTCTTAAAAGCTTTAAAAGCATCACTTTTCTGCACAAGAAACAAAGTCCAAGAATATCTAGAAAAATCATCAATAATAACCAAAGTATATACATTACCTCCGAAACTTTTTGTTCTTGATGGACCAAAGAGATCCATGTGTAACAATTGTAGTGGCCTTGTAGTAGACACCACATTCTTAGATTTTAAAGTTGTTTTGGTATGTTTGCCCTTTTGGCAAGCGCTACATAATTTGTCTTTGATGAACTTCATCTTTGGTAGACCAATAACTAAGTCATGCTTAACCAATTTGTTCAAGTGCTCCATGTGAATGTGAGCAATCCTCTTGTGCCATAACCAAGCGTCATTGTTGTTTACCATAAGACATTGTACCTTCACAGACAAATCATCTAAAGTAATCATAAAAATATTATTAGTTCTTATACCTTTGAGTTTTACCTCATTGGTTGCCTCATCCATAATAAGACATTCTTCTTTGTTGAATTTGATCTTGAACCCTCTATCGCAAAGTTGACTTATGCTAAGAAGATTGTGCTTTAATCCTTCAACATAGAGAACATCTTTAATTTGAATGGATGGAGGTGTGCCAACTATTCCAACGCCAAGAATCTTTCCTTTGGTGTTGTCTCCATAGGTGACATACCCTTTGGCTTTATATACTAGATATGAAAATTGGTGTACATCTCCTGTCATATGCTTTGAACATCCACTATCAAGATACCAAACATTTGATGTGGATTTCAAGCATACCTACAAAAACAAATTATTCTTTGTTAGGTATCCAAGTTGCCTTGGGTCCTTCATAGTTAGTTCCCTTTTTCACCCATACATAATGTCCACTTGCCATACTAAAATTTCTAACATATCAAGCATTAGGTGTATGGACTTTAATACCACAATAAAAACAAGTAGGTTCAAATTTACTTCTATATCTAGAAGGATAAGATTTCTTCTTAGGAAATGTTTTCTTTTTCGATACATTAGCCATTTTCTTTTGATGATTATGAACAACTTGCTTCTTTTCTACTTTCTTGGGATTGGAACTATTACTAGCCTTTACAAAAACAGTGGGATTGTTACTTGGTTTCTTAGAATTCACATAACCAAGACCCCTTTTATCATTTGGATAACGTTGTTGGCTTAGTAATCCTTCCAATCTTATTTGTCCTTTTTCATATTGTTCAATGACTCTTTTCAATTGAACAATTTGAAAGACATTTGATTCACACTTGGAGCATGCAAAGTTTTCCTTTTCTTTAATAAAATTCTGTTTTTGAAGATCAAAATCTTTAGTCATGGTGTCAATTTTTTCTAGACAAATTAGAAGTTCTTTTTCTTGATTTGACACCTTTTTGTATAAACTTTTGCATTATTTCAAGTGTTCATCAATAGCACCTTGAACATCATCATCAAAAAGATTAAATTCATTACTAACCTCTTCTTCATCGTCGGAGTGATGTGAAGCCATTAATGCTAGATTTGCACATTCGTCGCTTTCTGAATCGGATGAAGAACTTATCTCATTATCTTCCCAAGCAACATAAGCCTTTTTCTTCTTGAACTCCTTTTTGCCTTTGAATCCATTTTTCTTGGAGAGTTTTGGACAATCCGGCTTTATGTGACCTTGCTTTCCATATTCATAGCATGTGACATCTTGTGTTGATGTGGAGGCTTCTTTATCTTTATGCTTATAGAATTTCTTTCTTTTGACAAAGTTAGCATTATGAAGATTATTTTTATGACCAAAATATATTCCTAACCTTTTTACAAGAAGCAAGATATTTTCATCTTCCTCCGATGCATCTTTATCTTGACTTTCTTTTGAATCAACTTTCAAAGCAATGCCTTTGGATTTCTTCTCATGATTCTCATGTTTTTCAAGTCTTCCAAGTTCCGTCTCATATTCTTGAAGCTTTCCGAAAAGAGTTGCGGAAGTCATAGTTGCTAGGCTTTTCTTTTCGGATATTGCCGTCACTTTTGGTTGCCATTCCCTCGTTAAAGACCTAAGCACTTTAAGATTTAATTCATCGTTAGTTAAAGTCTTACCGAGTGCCTTCAAATGGTTTGTCAAGTGAACGAATCTTTTTTGCAAGTCAAGGATGGATTCTCCGGGCAGCATTCTGAATAATTCATATTCTTGACTCAAAGTGTTCAATCTAGACCTTTTGACTTCGACGGTTCCTTCATGAGTTTCTACAAGAGTATCCCAAATTTCCTTTGCCGTTGTACATGCCGATACTCGGAAAAATTCATCCATACTAAGAGCACTTTGGAGAATATTGATTGCCTTTTTGTCAAAGAGAACTTTTTTCTTGTCATCGTCATCCCATGATGCTTTAGGCTTTGATGACCCAACACATACCGGAGTAAATGGACCATTCTCAACAGCATTCCATATTTCTTCTCCTTGCGCTTCAAGATGAGCCTTCATGCGAATTTTCCAAAAGTCAAAGTATTCACCACAAAACAATGGAGGCTTGTTGTTACTACCACCATCTTTGAAAACTGGATTTGGATTTGCGGAAGCCATTCTGGATCTTTAGAAACAAGTTACCTATAACTTGCTCTGATGCCAATTGTAAGTCTCAGAGTGCCTAAGAGGGGGGGGGGTGCATTAGGTCTATAAGAATTTACTCGGTTTTATGAGAATACTTGAAGTAATTTTTGGTTAAGTGTTTGAAGGTTTTGATTATATCTTATCTTTTCCTTGATTATGGTGATGAAAGCGATAAAAGCGGAAAAGTAAAGAACACGGTGATATATCATGGTTCCCCTCACAATCCGAGAGTACTCCAGTCCCATTTCCAACACGAAAGAGATTTCACTATAGTTAGAATGATTGTACAGCCTATGCTTACTATCTAACCTATAGGGTGATCAAAGGTTCTTAACACCTTTAAGATCAAACAAACACTAATGTGAATGAAGAACAATCCTCTTCAAATCACAACACTTACTTCCAACAATCCTGGATAGTAAGGGAATAATTTCTTTAAGTAATACAATGATTAATTTGAAATATATGGATAGATTTATCAATCTTCAATTGATCTTCTTCTTCAAGATATAAACAATTCTCAAACAATGTATATAAATGTTCACAATGTATGTATGAAACTTGTAATGATTTCTTAATGAAAGTGTATATGGTAAGTTTCACAAAATTATGAACACATGAAAGTTTAAGTGCAAATTTGAATGAATGAGAAAATTGTTAATATGAAGAAGGTTTATTATTTTTTCTTGAAAGTTATGATCGATTGTGAAAATCTGAAAATCTGCACATTTTATAAAGTCACAAGAACCTCTTCATTCATGCCAATTCATATGAAAAGTTGCAATGCATTTATGAAAGAGTACCATTGAAAATATGTTCAAAAACCAAAAGAAAAGCTGCACTGGTTCGCTAGGAACCGATTCCGATACTGACAAAACCCGGTTCTTAGTGAACGTTATAAGTCAGATTCAAAAAATATCACGCAGGAACCGGTTCCCCTATTGGTACAACCCGGTTCCTGGTACAAATTCCAGGGACATGTTTTTGAACAAGTTTTGGAACCCGGTTCCCTGTTAGGGAGGAACCGGTTCCTGAAAGTTAATTTTCAAAAAATTCTTTTTGAAAAAGATTTTAAACAAAGTTTTTCTTAAATGAAAACATGTTGGATATGTATATGATTATGAATGCATATTTTTGTGAACATCTATATTCAAGATTAAGAATTATTTATACCATTTGACATTTGATGATTCTTCAATAATTCTTCTTCTAATCTTCAAGACTTTTATATGATGTTGATAAGCTTTTTGCACATCCTTTGAATGTTGATGTCCATGTTGTCTTCATCAAAACAAATGCTTTAAATATGACTTGAGAAGCTTGCAATTACACATTCTGCTACTCATTCAGATCTCAAACTTCAGATATAGTCCAAATACGCTCCAGACACGGTTTCCATTTTGTCACTCATTCGGCAGTTATCCCCAGCATATAGATGCTCCATACACAGATGTTTCTCTGTCACCCATTCAGAATACAGATACACTCCAGACACGGCAGTCATTCTGATATTCATTCAAGAATCAAATACAGTTACAGTTTGGATACGCTCTAGACACAGACGCCATTCCCTTGCTCATACAAACCTAGTCTCCAGATACAACTCATATACGTTCCAAATACGGATACCATTCTGATGTTCATTCTACTGATTTTCAACAAAAAAGTTTTGGATTGAATCTCTAAGCCCATCTTAAGCAAGATTCTACCATCTCCAAATGGCATCTTTAAGCCCATTCCCTTAGATACATTTTGACGAGTGCAAATTTACGGGCACTCTAGTGTCCAATCCTCTTTTACCTTCGAGTCACGAAAGGCAAACTTGCCAATCTAACTCTTCAGGTTCAAGAAGATTGAACAGGGGAAACTGTAGTACCCCAAAATTTTCCCTGTCATTTTATCAACATTTCTCATCACAAGGCTCTTGAAACTCAAGATCAAGCTAGGGTTTTCTCTGCTCAAGACACCTCCTTGCACTATTGACCAAAATTAGGGTTTGAGTTTGCACAGGGATTTTTTGACTTACAATGCCCAAAGTGACTTTCATACTTCATGTTGGACTCATAAGTTTGTCCATACCAAGTTTCAAGCCTTGAATCAAATTTTTGCCCAGTCAATTGGACAGTTGACCTAGAAATCATCTGTATTGGGGAAAAAGTCAATTGTGGCCAATTTACAGTCAAACCTCATGAATTTTAACCCACATCAACATTATGAACTCATATGAACCATTTGATCAAGTTTGGACCACAATTTCACAAGAAATTTGACCAGATCACCAAAAGGGCAAAATGGTCATTTTTAGGGTTTTGACTGTACAAAGGCAATTTCTAGCTTTTTGACCTAGCCAATGGCAAATTAAGATCAACAATGGACTCAAGGACTCAATGGCATCATCTTGACCTATTCAACAAGTTCAAAAGATCTCAAATGCATGGGATTGACAGATGAATTTTTCAGTCAACTGATCAAAATTTGATTGTACATTGAAAAGTCAAACTTTGACTTTTTGGTCAAAATCAAGTGCCAAGTGTCATTTTTCATCAAGATGTGTCAAATTATGAAACTTGTTCATCAAGAAACCCAAAATTGCAAATTAGGGTTTGAAATTGAAAATTTTCATAACTTAGAATTTTTCTAAGTTATGAAATTTTCTTAATTTTTCCTAACTTTGCCCCACATTTTCGCCATGATGCAAAATGGATTCAAACAAAACTTACAACATGAAAGTTGTAGTCCTCCACAAAGTATACAACTTTGATTCACAAAGTTTTCTCAAAAGAAGCTTGGATCTCAAGTTATGATTTTTGGAACAAGGGTCCCTAAAACTTTTAACTTAGAGAAATTTTGCCCTAGTTTAGGCAGGATTTTGCCCTATCTTCTTGGCCATTTTTCACATAGGTCCACTTGGAGTCTCAAGTTGCATTTCAAATATAGATTATAGAGCATGTTACAAGCGTTCCAAAGTGTCCAAGAAATCCTCAAACACATTTGTGGTTAGGGAGAATCGAATGCTTGAAGTTGGCAAAAACTCACTTTGTATCCATGGCAAATTCATGTTCACTCAAGTGGCATTTTCAAACCAGCATGCTTTGTACTAGTTTGCAGGCCTCTAAACCAATTCACACTCCTTAATTTAATGCAAATCCATCAGTCTAAGCATTTGTTTTGGCCATTTGGGCATTGTATACAAAACTAAGCCCTAAGTAGAAAAAGGCACATTTCTATTTTTGAAAAGGTA
This sequence comes from Vicia faba, assembly GCA_948472305.1. Taxonomy (NCBI): domain Eukaryota; kingdom Viridiplantae; phylum Streptophyta; class Magnoliopsida; order Fabales; family Fabaceae; genus Vicia; species Vicia faba. Next base: position 460,091,684 of record OX451738.1, read on the forward strand.
TGCTTTATGTCAAACCATGACCTTTGAAGCATAGGGCCAAGACCTCAAAAGCCAAATCAAATCCATAAATTGCAGTGACCAAGAGGATTGTATGCAGCATATTTGATGGCTTGTACAGGCCTGTAATCACGACTCCCCATTTCTTGCTTCACAAAGAAGAAACTTATCCAAATCCTCATAACTTGAAAACCAGCCATTGTTAGCTTACACAAACATTTCAAACAACTTTCACACAACCCTTTGAGCAAGAAACACGAGTACTTGAGCCTCAAAACCTCCCATAGCCAGAAATCACACTTCTTTGGCAAAACAGGGCAGGTGCTGCAACTTCAGTGCCATAGCTCATTTGGCTCGTGCGTTTTGCTCCTTTTTGCTTCAAGCACCTTCCATTCAACTCACTCAAGCTATCCCAAACCTCCATTGCCAACTGTAACTCCATTTACAGTGTTCACCATTTTCATTTCAAGCTTGTGCAGGTTGAGTTCTAGAGGCTGATTCAGGGACATTCAAGGCAGGCTAGCTATTGGAAAAGATCAAGCGAAGTTCAGGCAAGCTACCAGACACCTCAAAACTTGTTGAGAAGCACTGCATTGTCCTACACGAATCCAACCGAAATAGGTTTTTCTTCACTTTTTATCTCTCTATTTAGGAACATTTAGCCTTAGGTTTGTGAATAAAAAATGTAGTGTTCATTGCTAGGAAGCCATACATATGCTCAACTTTCAATTATATTAAGTGTGCTAGGAGAATTTCATCCATGAATATGCTGAAAAAACTAGGTCAGATTTTAGGGCCAGAGAAATTCTCTCTGGTCTTTGAGAGTTAGGATTAATGCTTTATATGGTTAGAATCGTATTGAAATTCTCTACAAGTTTGATGTTGTGAGTTTTGGCAAAAGATCACGTATACAGGATGTAGCATTTGAACCAGGCGCGCGCGTTTACAAGGTCTGAAGGTTGAAGATGAAGCTGGCTTGGGCTGGGCCTGGCCAGGCTTGCTTTTGGCACCTCCCACTTTCATTTTTGCACCCCGTGGCCCAATTTCTTGAATAATGATATTTTTGCATTTTTGTTTTCATTTTTGACTTTGTTTATTTATTTCCAAACATAACAAATTCCTAAAAAATATTTTCATAATTTTTTACATTTATTTAGCATTTTATTTTTATTTTTCTAATGTAGAAAACATTTTTAATACTTTTATATTATTTACTTAAACTTGAAAATAATATGTAAATTATACTTTTATTTTTATTTCTTATTTTTGTTCACAATGAAAATATTATTATAAAAATAATTTATTTTTGTATATATTTTATTTTATATTATATATATATATATATATATATATATATATATATATATATATATATATATATATATATATATATATATATATATATATATATATATATATATATATATATATATATATATATATATATATATATATATATATATATATATATATATATATATATATATATATATATATATATATATATATATATATATATATATATATATATATATATATATATATATATATATATATATATATATATATATATATATATATATATATATATATATATATATATATATATATATATATATATATATATATATATATTACAAAAATATTACATTTTTATTTTTATTATTACTTATACTAAAAAATATCCTTTTTTTAAAGTATATTTCATTTTTACACATATTAATATTTTTTGTATATAAATAATATAGTGTATTTATTTTCTTAGAGAATTAGGGTTTCATCCCTTAAACAATTAAATAAATCTTTTTATTTATTTCTTTCTACTTTTTTACATCAAAAAATACTTTTACATACATAGGTAAACAAAAACCTTTTTTGCATAATACATATTATTTAATATTTATTTGTCTTGTTTATTTAAATATTGTACATTTAAATATTTATGCATTAGAGATTCAATATGGATGTAATAGTAAACTAGGGTTTATATTTCTTGTCAAATACCCCCCCATTCAAAATTGTACCCCCATCCCCATAATCATGTTGTAATAGCTTAGAATTTAAATTCTCGCACTTTACGCTTACAATTATGCCATGATTAGAGAATTAGGGTTTGTATGCAAAAAATCCAAATTAACAAATAGTTTGACCTAATCAAAGACAAAAATGCATGAAAATCAAACACAATGCACACTTGCACCCCTAGTGTTATAATCCACTTGTTGCCTTCAAAAATGGGCCATGGTATGCATGTTGGGTACTTTGGCAAAATAAAAACAAAACAAAAGATCATAGTCCCTCGATGACGCTATCTGAGTTGCCTAAACAAAAATGATCAAGTCCCTCAAGAAAATTGCCAAAGATACTTGACACAATTGCTATCATGGTCTATACGATGACCCGCGCCTGTCCCGTTTAACATCCTAACACAAGGTTGTTCACCAAATGCAATGGTGAAACAACACTATCAAAAGGGTTAAAAACATAAGAAAGATCTTTGAGTAAAATAGGGTAGATAACTCTTAGTTACTTGATCAAAAAGCTTGCAAGAACATCCTTGCTATTTTCAAACACACTTCACAACATAATTTCAAAACATTTCCCAAAACAAACTTTCAAACATTCAAATCATTTCAAAGGACAAAAACACCTTTGTATACATTCAAACAAGAATCATTACAAAGGTTGCCACAACGATGGCCTCTTTTCAAAACATCTTTCAAAACCACACACAAAGCACCATTTCAAACAATTGGAAAAGCAAAGCAAGCGATCTAAACAAGTAACTAAGAGCCCATGGATAACCATGGATGAAAAGGGTGCTTGCACCTTCCCTTTTCATAATCTACTCCCCGAACCCAAGAAAACATCTCAAAGGTCTTTCCTGTGCTTTTTGACCTTTCCTTAGGATAAAATAAAAAGTCGGTGGCGACTCTTGCTAAACCGAAACATTTGCGAACACAAACGCAAAACCTCAAGTCAGTTCTCCCACCGTATCACAGTATGCATTTTGAGTATCTTGGCAAAACAAAAACAAAACAAAAGGATCATATTCCCTCGATGACGCTATCTTGGTTGCCTATACAAAATGATCTAGCCCCTCAAAAATTTGCTAAAGATACTTAGCACAATTGCTATCATGGTCAATACGATGACTCGCGCCTGTCCCGTTTAACATCCAAATACAAGGTTGTTTACCAAATACAATGGTAAAACAACAATGTAAAAGGGTTAAAAATGTGTAGGAAAGATCTTTGAGTAGATAGGGTAGATGCTCTTGGTTACTTGAACAAAACTTGCAAACATCCTTGCTATTTTCAAAAACACATCACAAACACAATTTCAAAACATTTTCCTAAAGCAAACTTTCAAACATTCAAACATTCAAACATCTTTTCAAAAGACAATACACCTTTGTATACATTCAAACAAGGATCATTACAAAGGTCGCCTAGACAAGGCCTTTTTTCAAAACATTTTCAAAACCACACACAAAGCACCATTTCAAACAATTGAAAAGAAAAAGCAAGTGATCTAAACAAGTAACTAAGAGCCCATGGATAACCATGGATGAAAAGGGTGCTTGCACCTTCCCTTTTCATAATCTACCCCTCGAACCCAAGAAAACATCTCAAAGTTCTTTCCTGTGCTTTTTGACCTTTCCTTTGGATAAAATAAAAAGTCGGTGGCGACTCTTGCTAAATTGAAACATTTGCGAACACAAACGCAAAACCTCAAGTCAGTTCTCCCACCGTATCACAATATGAAAGCGATAAATTGCGGAAAGTAAATTTACTACGCTATTACATTATTTGGGGATGGGATATACAAATTTACAAATGGAGATTGCAAGAAGTTAAACGTAATTACCTATTACAACCATATTAAAACTTGAATAATGTACAACAATGAAATATAATGTGCAAGGATGTAAATGGAAAAGAAATGGATTTTTGTTTGGTTTTTGAGGAAAGGTTTTGGTTTTGACGTAATTAACTAAAAGAAATAGTTAATTAAATTAAGAAAATTAAACCTAAATTAATTAAGAAAAGAAATTAAATTTAATCATGAAAGCATTTTTAGTTTTTTTTAGAAAAGGTTTTAAGTTTAATCAAAATAGTATGAAAATTAATTAATTAAAAGAAAACCTAAATTCTAAGTTAATTTAATAAAAAAATAAAATAATTAACCTAAATCTAATTATTAATTTATTAATAAAAAGAAATTAAGTTTGTTTACAAAAATATTTTTTGTCTTTTTTAGTTTAAAAAAGGAAATAAAAATAAAACTATAGGTATATTATAAATAAATAAATAAAGTATTTTTTGGGTTTTTATTAGTAAAAATAGTAATAATAATAATAATAGTAAATAATAAAAATAATAAAGAAAAATAAAATAAAATAAAGAAATAAAGTCAGGGGGTAAAAATTAAATTTGGGTGTTTGTTTGTGTAAAATAGTTTTTGTTTTGTTAGGCCCAATGGTCTGTTTTTGGAATCAGAAAAGAAATATAAAAAACCGGGTCTGCGTGGTTATAAGTATACAGGGGGTATTATTAAGAAAAAATGCAAGGTCTGGTGAGGGATGGCCCAAGGCGCGTTGGTTGCTTGCAAAAAAAAAGAAAAAAATGTTGGGAAAATGAAAAAGTAGCAGCGCTGGGGCTTGAACCCACGCCCTTTGTAATATGCGCGCATTGCCTTACCATTGGGGTGACTATACATCCGTATATTAAATTGAAACCATGTTATTATATTACAAAACAAATTTTAGGCCTGCACTTCATCTTCTTCCCTGCGCGCGTTTATAGTGAGAACAATAACATTTTTGAATTTGTGAACTTGTTCATTTCTCAACCATTCTCAAAACTTCAAACATCAAACTTGTTAGAAATTTCACCATGATTCTAAATATGTAAATAACTTAAACTAATTCTCAAAGATGAACATGAATTTCTGTTGGTACCAAATCTAACCTAATATTTTCATAAACTTCAACTTCAAAATTCTCCCTACTCAATCAATATAAATGAAAACTATGAACATGGGCAGTTTCAGGACAATAATATCTACATTTTATCTTTGAAAATGCACGCCTAACAATGCCTAAATGAAGAGATGAAAGTTCAGAAAAATAACTCAAAAACTGGAAGTCGTGAAATGAGTTTGAACTTGTTTCAAGTGATGGTGATGATCAGGTTAGCTTCCTCAAGTTCCCAGGAAGCTAATGCAATGATTAGTTTGTGCTGAGGATGGTTGGAATGGTCTTGAGAAGTCTAGATGCAATGCCCTGTTTTTGAAAATGGAGGTTGGTGAATATGGAGTTATTGTTGGATAACAGGTGTTGGGATTGTTTATGTATGATGTTTAGAAGCTTTAGGAACCAAAAGGCCAAGAAACGCACGAGTGGATTTTGATTTTGGGATTTCTGGCCAGAATATGAAACAATGGAGGTTTGTTATAAAATTCTAACTTTGGGGGTGTTTGAGGGCTTGTGAATTCGTGTCCTAGCTTGAAAATAGTGTATATATTTATAGGCAAGAGGTTTGAAGTGTTACAACAACTCAGAATTTGAATTCTCAAGTTGTGGCAACTTTACTTGTTTTTGAAGCAATGTTGAAAAATCTTGTTCCAAGACATGGTACAGGGCTATATAGAGTGGTTAGAACTTTAAACATGATTGCTTTTGTTTTATAGTGTTTATGTGTGCAGAAAGAACAAGTGCAAGGCTCAATGCAAGTTGACTTTGCATAAAGCTTTCTTTTTCAAAATGGAAGTGGTGACTTTCTTCCTTAAATGGAAATGTGTATTGGACAAAGCTTAAATCAAGTGGTTCATAGCTCAAAAGCTTGTGAAATATTCTGATTAAGGATAGATACACAAGTTAGAGGGCCTGAAAAGTGGGATTATGCAGCATTGCTTGGAATTGGATCAAATGTTCATCATGAAAATGACTTGAAAAACAAGTTTGAAACCCTAACTTCTTGCCTTCGATTCTCCTAGCTCAAGAATGGTCTTGATGAGTTCTTAGACATTATGGAAAGCTTGTAACATTTTCTACAACCTTTATGTTATACATTTTTGAAGATTCAATTTGGAATTAGGTGAAAAGTTGCCATGAAGTTAGGTCAAAATCCTGACTAAAATACTCAAAATTTCACTAAGTATTTTAGTTTCATGGACATGTCTTCATAAATTCAAAACTTGATATCCAAGCATATATAGGAAAAGTTATGCCCTACAATGTTTTAGATCTCATTGACATATACAACTTTCATGTTAGAAGTTTTCCTTGAATCATCTTGCATCATGGTGGAAATTTAGCACAAAGTTATGAAAAAATGTTAACTTTCTAACACTTCGAAAAATTTCTAAGTCTTAGAATTTTGACTTTTCAAAGATAACTTTGAATTTTCAATTTCTTTATGAACAAATTTCATATTTTGACATGTCTTGATGAAATATGATTTTTGAAACTTGATTTTGATCAAAAAGTCAAAGTTTGACTTTTCAATATACAGTTGACTTTTCATCAGTTGACTGAAATTCATCTGTCAATCTAATGATCTTGAGAGGTGATTTGAACCATGCAATTAGGTCAAGATGGTGCATTTGAATCTTTTAGATCATGTCTTTAACCAATGAGTCATTTTCTTGGTCAAAAGTCAAGAACTGAGCCTTCTCAATCAAAACCCTAATTTTGACCATTTTGCCCTTTTTGTGTTCTGATCAAATTTCTTTGAAGAATTGTGATCCAAACTTGATCAATTGACATATATGAGTTCATAATGTTGATATGGATCAAAAATTATGAAATTTGACTGCAAATTGACCACAATTGACTTTTTCCCTAATACAGTTGATTTTAGGTCAACTGATCAACTGACTGAGCAAAAATGTGATCCAAGACTTGTAACTTGACATGAGAAATCTTGAGGGTTCCTAATAATCCATGAAAGTCATTTGAGGTCTTGAAAGTACAATTGTCCTTGTACAAACTCAAACCCTAATTTTGAGTTGTCAGTGTTGAGGAGGTGTCTTGAGCTGATCAAACCTTGTGTAGTCTTGAATCAATGGAGATCTTATGAGATATTTCTTGAGAAATGAGAGGGAAAATTTTGGGGTACAACAGTGTCAAACTCGAGGAGCACCTTTGTGTTAATAAGCCGAGCCTTCAGCATAATTTCCCTATCATCATCAAGGGTAAAGCCCCCGCCCTTACTCACGTACTGAACATGGATAAAACTGTCAACAAAGGCTATGAGCTTGTAATATCTAGCCTAACCCTCACCTTCCAAGTGGATCGGTCGGACTAGATACTCCTTGATTTTTTAGTCAAAGTGATCTCGACTCCAAAAAAACAGAATCTCTGAACCTGATACCTCATCTTCCTTCCATCCTCACTGAGGAGGGGATTCCCATCATTGTCCCTCGTAATATCCT